>PVJH01028543.1:0-27217 GCA_004026705.1 Nesogale talazaci
TTTAAAATACTCTTATAATCCATATAAAGCAATTCGATCTAAAGCTACGACACTCACTTTAACATTTATTAACTTTCAAAGTTAAAGGGTCTGGAAGGGCCCTCCTAGCCCTAACCTGACCCTCCTGCTTCCCAGTTCCCTCCTGTCAGTACTCAGCCTTCGAAGGGAAACCACCCTCATGTGGCACAGAGTCCATCGCTGCCGTCAGCTCTTATTTCAACCACCGTGCCTCGCACCCCAAAGGCCCTCCACAGCACATTTGAGGTCTGAGTCGGAGTTCTCTAGAGAAGCAAAAACAGCGAAGTTCCTGGAAATATCCATTGTTTTTCAATTCCATTTTTCTGTGGTCTTGTATTTTGTTTTGTCTTTCTTTCTGTTACATTACCAAGTAGTTGATCTTATTGAAGATGTTTTTCCCTCACAAAGAATTACTGTGTATAGCTACTAGGTTCCGTTCCCCCACCCTGCCCTGCCGCCCTTTATAAGTAATTTCTGTCATTCTCTCAGATACTGTTTTCTCTCTTAAACTTTGAATTAGATGCAAAATCTATTCAACTTTATTTAAGTTTGCAATTATGATAGCTCAATAGGAACTTAGTTTCCCCACCCACTTGAACAAAAAAAAATGAAAAGAACACTATAAGAACCATTTTCAAGATACTGAACATTATGCAATAAAGATAGGTATCATCAATATATAGAAGTGGATCTCTTAGACCGAAATGTATGCACAAGGGTGAAAGATTGATGTATGAGTTATGTATGCTGGCAAAGTTGAAATAATGCAAAAGGGAGGGCGGGTAGGGGAAAGCCCATCACAAAATCTCCCAGAGATGCGTCTGAGGGTAGAATTCAGGGCCTGGGTAGGAGCCGTGGTGTTGTAGTATGTTACGCACTGGGCCGCTCACCGCAAGGTCGGCAGTTCCAAACCACCAATCACTCCGCGGGAAAAGGACGAGGCAGTAGGAAACCCATAGGGGCAGCCCTACTCTGTCCAATAGGCTTGCTGTGAGTCCGTATGGACTTGATGGCGGCCAGAGTCACGTGCTAAAGGCATTGGCCCGCTGCCTGTCAAGTCCATAGTTCAAATGTACCAAATGCAAAAGGAGACCCAAACAGACAACTGAAACCCACGAGCGCTGGAACTCAACAGGACGGCCGTGTGTTTCTGGGTCTCACAAGTCTTTTGACAGGGTGCACCTGTTTAAGTGGAAAAGATCTTTTTCTTCTGTGACAGGTTTCCTTTTGCAAGTCTGACTGCATACCCCATGATTTCTCTTTCATGGTTTTTGTTTGACAAAACCAGTTCTGACGCCAGCTGCCCCTCCCGTGGCACCACTGCTATTCTTGGTTCAAGACCCCATTGTAATGTCACTCATAACTCACCGACAACACTTACTGTTAAGCGAGTTATCAAGGAAGCAATAGGACTAACGTGGGATCAGGATCAGCAGGCACCACTCATGACCAGCAAGCACAGCGGCAAATCTATAGCTCCTCCAAAGGAACATCCCTCCCTCCCGCCCCTCTTCAGATCAGGGCCTTGCAAACCAGCAGGCCCTGTGCTCCGCGGAGCAGGACTCCTTCAGCCATGTAGCCCTCCTCCAGTCCAGGTGAGTTAGTCTAGGACACAAAAATAACCATTAAGGTGCTCCCGAAATACATTTTGAATGTGAAAATAAAGTGGTTAGGTATCCATACATACCTCCAAACTTCATCGTCTTAGGCAGATCTGTGTGATGGATACGACGGTAGCGCCCCCTGGTGGCGACAGAGTGCTACTGACGTCTCTGGAGCAGTTTGACCCAATAATCTTTGTTCTCTGTAGTCATTCACACATGAAGAACAGAGAAGGCTTACCGCATTGTTGCCTAGTGCCAAACACAGGACTCAACATTCCTGTGTAGATTCATCAACAGGTGTGGGGTTCATTATGAAATGATGGTATGGAATATTTGACAGTCTTAAAAATATTTAAATTTATGTGTACATATACACAAACTTACATTAACATGAAATAACTACCAGAGAATTAAAAAATCAAATCCTTGAACAATGCACATGAAAAATGTCATCGTGTCCCACTGATTTGAAAAATATATTCTATACACGGATACATGATATACATGACTGTACATGGAGAGGGGAGAAGCAGACGCCACTGGCAAGGGTGTGTCCGGTTGTGAGTGACAGCAATAACGAGGAGGAACATAGGGAAGAGGTAAAGAGCGGCTTTGAATTTTTTAACTACTGCATTGAATGCAGTTATAATTAAATGCCATGAAATCGAGTTCTAATTTTAAGACTCAACATAAAATTGTTATCACTCAATATATTTTATTCTTTATATAATATAAATGTTAGACACAGTATGAAAGGGAAGGCAGACTGCACCAGGCAGAGTATTATGAACCCTAGGAAGGTCTCCCTTCCTTGGGGGAATCCTGAGGTTAATCTGACGGCAAAATACCAAGGCCAAAACTCCAGGGCAGGATTTTAAACCAGGAATGTACTAGATTAAGTAAAAGCATCAGCAACAGCAAAACCCAGTTACCAGGGTTGGAGTCATGCACAGACGTATTTTTAAAACATTTCAACATCTCTCAGTCATCCATGGATGGCTGCCCACAAGTTTTCTTCCAAATGCACTTGTAGTAGCCAAATTAGGATAGTTTGGAAAAATAAGGTTCCTTTTTAAAAAAAAAATTTTTTAAGCAATGCATAATGGACCCCCTTTCCCTACACTAGCTACCTATCGGTCTCTTTCAGGAGGCAGTGTGGGCCGGAAGAGGAGCCACCTGGAATCTCGGCTGCTGAAGCAGCGCAGGCCACAGCGAAGACCACAGCAACCTGCTGCTTCACGTGAGGAGCTTCTTGTCCGATCTGCACAACCTCAGCTGCCAGAGAGCTGTTCTTCGAGGCAACTGAGTGGCGCACAAAGGGAGCTGCTACTGGCGCTCGGGGAACAGCTGGCACGAGGCCCAGCAGGGCTGCAAGTGGGAGAAGGCCCATCTGGTGGTCGTCACCTCCTTCGCGGAGCAGAACTTTATCAAACACCACGCAGGCTCTTCAAACACCCGGCTGGGCCTCGTGGATGAAAACGGGCTTTGGAAATGGGTGCATGGGACAGACTGTGAGACCAGTTTCAAGAAATGGCAGCCAGAGCAGCTGGACAACTGGTACCAGTACGGCCTGGGAGGAGGCGAGGACTGTGCTCACTTCACTGCGAATGGGGACTGAGGCCCTCCCGCTGGGTCTGTGAGATGGCGCTGAGCAGGGGCAGCTAGGGGCCACCTCTCCCCCTTGTGTCGTCCCTCCATGATTTGACGGGCCTAAGGGGTCTAGGATCGGGACTCCTCTTATCTAGGAATCTCCTCCACCTTTTCAGGGATTTTCCTCGAGCATTTTCAGGGAAGGGGGACGTCAATCAGGAATGTAGAATGATGTTTCTAGGTGTGGGGAGATTAAAACCTGTCACTTTCCGTAATCTATTATAAAGGATATTATGATCACCCCCCTCCTTTTTTTAAAGAGTAAAAAGAAGAGAAATTGACCTAAAAAAAAGGGAGAAAAAAAAAAGGTCCAATCAAAACTGGCTTCCAGTTAGAAGCCAGGCAGAGAGTTCAGCACTGAAGGTCATGATGAGTGTCTTTGGGGGACCACAAAGAGGTAATCTTGATCGCTTTTACTGAAGAACGCAGGGCAGTCACAGGGGCTTAGGAAGGAGTGTTGCAGAAACTGAAAACTACAGGGAAATTGTCAAGTTTTTTTTCCCCACCATGAAACTACCTGCCCATTCAAGGGTTGCATGGTTGTCTGAGGAGAAGCTCTTTGTTGGGGAAGCTGTACCCCTTAAAAAAACTTTGTCCCAAACTCAATATTGAAGAGGACCCTTTGAGTCTCTTGAGGATGTCCAAGCTGTCATTTTACATGGTATAAACCAAAGAGCCTGGGGTTCTCTGAGGGAAGAGTCCCTGCAATGGAACACTTCTCCAAACGTGTGCAAACCTAGACCAGGGCTCCGTGACAAATGATCGCTTCACATTTGGATGTTTTTGTCAATGAGGATGTGTGTGATTTTTATAGCAATATTTTTTGACTTGCGGTCACACACCGACTCCAACCCAGCACGGGTCGAAGATTGGACCCTGAGTCAGTATTCCATCCCTCTGCGTCCTCCTTCAGTCCCCACAGGCATGACATAAGGATCGCTTGTTCTGGTTTGCGGATGAAGAGAGAGGGGGGGGCATCCAGATAGAGTGGCATAGTCCTTGACATCCATCAGTCATGCTGCAGAGTGCAAGCCCTCAATTGCCTGGCCCAAAGTGACTCTCAGCACACTGGGAGAAAAGCTCCTATAAGCTGGGTTCAGTTACTACTTGGCACGTGGACTCAGAGCCTCGGGCCATGAGGACACATGCCCAGCACGCCCGTGGGGCTCGTGAAAATGTACAGAAGAACGAGGGCGGGGCATCCTCCGCTGGCTCTGGAGGGAATTGCAGCGGGCTAAACTGCCATTGCCCGAGCTCTCCTATACAATTGCAGGTTAACACTGAAGAAAACCAACACAAGTTCAAGAGCTCCAGAATACCACCTTGTGTATATCTGACGTGAATTTACACACACTCTCAACGCATTTGACCAGAAGGTACTCACACTCTGTCACTGTGTCAGGGCGCAGAGGCTCACACAGTGCTTCCATGCCACAAGCTATGTCGCTCGCACTCCAAATACCAGCAGCCACCCAAGGCGAACAGGTTTATGCAATGCTTCCAGACTAAGAACAGAGCAGGGACAAATGACCCGCTTCTGAGGAACGAGCCACTGAACACCTTACGAACAGCGGCCGAGCACTGTCTGAGAGAGGGCTGGAAGACGGACCCCTCGGGGAAGAAGGCCCTCGTGGGAGCAGCAGTCAGATGATGCGGTCTTGCACTGAGTTGGGCCAGGGGTCGGCAAACTCTTGAGACGGAAGATCCAATTCTGCCCCTCCTGACAACTTGAAACTCACTCAGGAGCCTTGAATATGTTTTTCCAAACAAACGAAATCGCTGCGATCTGAAATAATAACCTCCAAATGTTTTCGATGTTACTTCAGAACCACGCGTTCACACTGAAAGAGCCGCCTAAGGGGTTGGGCAAACCTAACATATTAAAGAGCAACGCCGTCATTTGGAGGACTAGGGTGTGCCTGACCCAAGCCATGATATTTTCAATTCGCTCATAAATGCATGTGAACACTGAACCATGGGTGAGGAAGACTTGACGTTTTTGAACTGTGGTGGTGGGGAAGAATCTTGAAAGTACCACGGACTTCCAAAAGAACCAACAGATCTGTCTTGGCATAAGTACAACCAGAAAGATCCTTAGGTGGTGGGTCCTGCTCTCAGGAGAAGCCATTCCCTGGAAAAGGACATCAGGTTTGGCAAGCAGAGGGTCAGTTAAAAAGGCGGGAGCCCCTCAGTGGGATGGGGTGGCACAGTGAGCGCGGCTACGGGCTCAAACATGGCAACTGTCAACACGACACAGGGGTGGGAGTGTTCTGAGTTCCACTAGGAGTCGGCGCCAACTTGTTGGAACCATTGGAAGCCTGACGGTGTAGAGGGTTAAGAGTGGCTGTTAATTGCAAGGTCAGCAGTTCGAACCCACCAGCTGCGCAGAGGGGGATAAAGAGGGCAAGTGTGGGTTGGAATTGACTCAATAGCGGGGTGGGTCCGACGCAATTGTGACATCATGTCTTTACATCCCTTTTTTTTCCATTTTCATGAAACGCTATGATTAAAAGCTACTACACTAGAACATATTCCTTTGCCACATTTAAATGCCCATAACCCACTCATATAATGCTGTAACACAGTATTAGTTTTATAGAGTAGCAAAAATACTGTATAAAGATTAATAAAAAACATCCCCATTGAAAAAGTGTTTCCCCTGTCCAGGCATGTGTATAAAAAGTGTTCTACTCGGATCATCTCTTCATGAATTTCTCTCCTCACTTCCGTGATCAAACCCAAGAACGATCCCAGGATTAGGTGTGCAGGGGCAGTGTCTCCACCCCCTCTCCACAGGACAGGTAAGGCTCATTCACCCAGTTAGGAAAATGCAGGGAGGAGCCCTGTTGGGCCAAGGATCTCCAGGAAGCACGTGCCCGACCTGACGACAGCTGGACTTGGTCTCCATGTGTGGGTCCTCTGAAGGCTCAGTCTCACGCGCTGTTCTCAAAGCTGGGGTTCTTCGGATACATGTCACTGGGGGAGAAACTCAGAATCTCATCCAGGGAAGGGCCGTCATCTTCTGGAGCAATTTCAGACTCGAACATGCGCTGCAGCAGGGCATCCACGGTCCTGTACTCTAGGAGGAAGGGCAGCGCAGGTGAGACCGGGGCACGGGCTGAGCACCCTCTCCAATCCAGGCCCAGCTAGACTTCCCGAAGGAGGGTCAAGGAGAGGAAGACAGTCCTCTGAGCGTGGCAACCAGACCCTGAAAGACAGGTGAGACTGGGAGGAAAGAGATGTTTGTGTCTCTGGGGAGTTAGGGAAAGAGAGCCCTGTTCCCAGGAAGCTCACTGACCATGGTAAGCTCTGGAGGTCACAAAGGCTGTCCTTGAAGAGCAGAGTAAGGATGCTGTGTGTGTGTGTGTGTGTGTGTGTGTGTGTGTGCACATGCACAAGCTCTGCTCATGTCCTTCTTTGAATCTAACTTTCACCCCTCAGTCCAAGCTCATTATGAGGCACCCAACTCACTGAAAACTAATTCACCAAACCAGTAGTGATGAAGGGCCCATAAGTCTCAGGCACATTGTTAAGCTCTGAGGATACCAAGGAAGAGCAAAAAAAGCAGGGCCCCTGTGCACAGGAAGCTTCCAGTCTCCAAGGAAAGCTGAAAGCAGTCTCCAGAGAGTCACATGACTATGGAGGTGCAGCTGGCAGGAGTTTCAAGTTGGGAAAGGTTGGGTGCGCACAGTAGGAGGCCAAGTGTGGTGTCCCCGGAGCAGGGCTGCTACGCAGAGACCTGGAAGAGAAGGGGCTTCGGGGGAGCCACTTGAAGTAGCCCAGGTCCTCGGGCAGACGGCAGTGCTCCTCAGGGCTGAAGCACAGCAGGCACAACGGGCCACGGAGGAAGGAAGAGAGGGAGAGTTGTGGAGACCAACCAGTGGGTGCTCCATGGAACCATGGTGAAGGCCTTGTCTCCATCCTTGAGCACGGGGAAGCTATGGAGGTTAGAGGTACACTCTGACCTCTTCCCAAGAGCTGTGGGGAGGGCGGTTGTGGGAGTTGGACAATTTTATCTCCACTAGATACTCCTCGCTAAAGGGGAGTCAGTCAACTCTGTCAATCAAGTGTTCTGGTACTTGAGGACACCATCTTAGGGATGTGACCTTTTGTGTGCGAATGAGGGGC
This sequence comes from Nesogale talazaci, assembly GCA_004026705.1. Lineage (NCBI taxonomy): Eukaryota > Metazoa > Chordata > Mammalia > Afrosoricida > Tenrecidae > Nesogale > Nesogale talazaci. Next base: position 7,401 of record PVJH01028543.1, read on the forward strand.
TCTGGGAATTCTCTCTCTCTCTCTCTCTCTCTCTCTCTCTCCTACTTTACCTCCCTCCTCCTGGAACTTCACTGGGTCTCTGTCTGCCTCCAGGGGTGGCCCCACGTGGGGCTATGTTACGGCCGCCCTTGGGTCCCCCAGACTCGCCAGGCAGCCTGTGATCTCCCTGTTCCCCGCTGCCCCTTTGGGCGGGATCAGCCTGGAGCACGGTGAATCTGTGGAGACCCTGATCAGCATCAGTCCTGTGCACTCCAGTAGATCTGTGCTGGGCTTGCCTTCCTGCTGTCCAGCTGCTTGATATCAAGCTCGTTCTTATACATGGGTGGGCATCACTAGTTTGTTTCTGTAGGCGACCTAACACCGTGGTCTAGGGGACATCCGTTTTAGTCCCGCATCCGTTCAGAACTTACTTTTGGATGCAATTCTGAAGTACGCCCCTTTCAAGGCCTTCCTTTTCCGGTCGCCGTCGTCTTCATTAAAGTCCACGTGGTCGATGAGTTCCCCATCCTGCACCTCTTCCCTTCGAGGAGGACAGACAGCGGGGTCAGGCCACCCAGCCACACCCTCCCGTGGCCTCCCAGTAGGCCCAGTGGACACAGTGCCGCCAGGCAGTGCGTGCTCGCACGGACAGTGCGGCTCCCTGGGGTCGGGCAGGTGCCCTGGGCACTCGCAGGGCGCATTATTCCTCTGGGCATCTGGGGGAGGAGTGGGAGGCCGGGCACTACTCACTCCTGGACTCCCACGCCGAGCTCCTGGATCTTCCTCTCGATGGCTGTCTCGATGTCGCTCTTCTCCAGCGAGTAGGCCACGAAAAACGCCTCCAGGATGAACGCTATGAAAATACTGAGAGAGAAGCGGCCCCGCTGCCGCCGGCGGCCGAGGCTTGTTGAGGGGCGAGAGCGCGGTTTGCAAATATTCATGGACTCGTCCCGCGGAAGAAAGGTCAGCACCGAGCGGGATCCCGCGGAGAGAAGGTGCCAGGGGCTGTGGTTCCAGACTACCTGGTGGGGAGCATGCAAACAGATCCCCCGGGTGCCCCCGAATCCCGGGTGTGGATAAAGCTAGGCAGACCCTGTTTGGCAAGGGGGCAGCAGGTGTGGTCTGGAGGTGACTCATCTCTGTGGCATAGCCAGGGCAGGGAGCCTGGTCTGGAGCTCGGCTCCTTCACATTCAAAGATGCAGGTGACGGGCGGCGTGCACAAGGAGCAAACACGGAGCACAGACGGGGACCCCGCATCCCGTCGGGGAAGGAGACACTTTGGCAGTCTACACCGGGCTTGAGGGGTGGGGAGTGAGGGCGGAGGGGGGGGGCAAGAGGCGTGGGAGGCAGGAGACAGCCATCCATGCCAGAAACAGACATGAAAACCATCCCACCGCGCAGGAGGGAACTGACTTCACGATGAGGATGACGACGACGATGTGGAAGAAGACGAAGTAGAGCCTTGCCGTCGGATGAGTCACCAGGGCGAAGCCGTCCGCAAGGAGTGCGAAGCTAAGGAGGCCGCCCCGCCTGGCAGAGAGGCGGCGTGCCCGCCGAGCTCACAGGTGCCCCCTCTGCCCCCTCCTCCCGGGAGCCCCTTCTCACGGTCCCCGCACTAGGGACAGACAGCCCCGCCGTGGATCTCACTGCCTTCCCAGAAAGGATATTGTGCCACTGGTTCACCACGGTGAGCTCGACCAGCACCACGAAGGAGGCGGCCAGGTCGTTGAAGTTGTTCTTGCAGTACCTGTCGCGGGCGAAGGCTGCGTCTTTCAAGGCGGGGTTCCCGCAGACCAGAGCGTCCGGGGTGGTGACGTTGGAGTCAAAGAAGCGCACTTTGCCGTGGAACACCTCCATCCCGATGATCGCAAAGGTGTAGTACACCACCTAGGGCAACACGCGGTCATCAGCGGCCAGGCCAGGCTGCAAACTGGAGGTCAAGGAGCCAGCGGAAGAGCCGAGCTCCCCAGGGCGTGGGTCTGCCCTCGTTTCAGGCCTGTGGCAGGATCAGGGAGCCGATGGAGGTTGCCTTGCCCAACCAGGCGTTTCGGGGGCTTGGGGAAGGGGATCAGAAGGAGCTGGTGCTTTAATCCCCGGGTGAGAGGGACCTGGGCTGTCTGTGGAAGGACAGAGGGCGCATCTAACTGGACCACACTGACAGCCCAGGGACTTCATCTGCAGAGTCAGAAATGGTAGCTGCTAGCAACTCTAAATACACCATAGGAAATAAAAGTCGTAACCCTGGGCTCTAAAAAACGCCCAAATTCTTGACGCCAAAATAAACTCCAAAGGTACCGAAGGTTTTAAATAGATAAATAGAAATGTGCACAATGAGGTTGCAGCTTGAGTCAATCTCTTCTGAGTTGTAAAAGCACTTAACCAGATCAAACGGGACCTCCAACCACCAAGAAAGAAGTGCTGGGCTAAGAATCTCCAGGACCCGGGAGAGGATGAATGACAAGATCTTCCCCCCAGAGCAGTGGTTCTCAATCTCCCTAATGTTGCAACCCTTTAATACAGTTCCTCATGTTTTGGTGACCCTCCCACCCATACACACCAGAAAATTATTTTTGTTGCTACTTCAGAGCTGCAATTTTTCTATCCCTGTGAAAGGGTCATTCGACACCCCCCCCCCCAAAGGGGTCACGGCCCTGAGAACCGCTGCCCAAGAGCCAACAGAAAGAGAAAACCCTAAATGTGCACTTCTTGCTCCTAAACTGAGAGAACAAATCCCGTTTCTGAAAACCCCACTTGTGATATTTCTGTTATGACAGCACTAGTTGACTCTCCCTTTCTTTCCAGTACTTAAAATCAGGCTTATGAAGAGTAAACTTCTTTTACAGGGAATAGTATTGTGGGCAGGCACTTACCAAGACAAGTCCACCAAACGTCAACATCGTGGGGCCAATGTTAATTAAGGTGGTCACGATAACCCGGAATCTAGAATAAATCAAGGAATCTGAGGTAAAACCAAAGACAGCCAACTTGCATGCTTGTGTTTAAGACCCCACTCTCCCCAGCCCTACGTCTCTGCTTTCATGTTTCTGTAATTAGCCTCGACGGCATCATCAGAATTATTCCATCCACCAAGCTGGGGCAGTTTCCCAGGGATCCAAGCGGGGCCATCTTGCCCAGTGAAAGAATAGGAGCTGTCAACCTTGGGAGGCATGAATGGCTAAGAGTCCAACCACTGACCAAGGTGGGCCATGTCCACACGTCCAGACAGTCTTTGGAAGAGACATCTGTGATTGCTTCTGAACAGCTTTGTGGCAGTCATGTGCTTATGTTAATTTTATGGTTGAAATGTAGGGTTGGAGTCTAACCTGTTAATCTGAAGGTAGCCATTGAGTAGCCAATGAGGCCTCTATGTGGGCATGGCTTTCTCCTGAGACTTCTGGGAAATCTCACGATATTTCCTCGTGAAGATGAGAAGCTATCTTCCCCAGTTGTTGAGAGTTAGTTTCAGAGATGATTAATCACAGGCAACACAGGATGGCAGCGTCCAGGAGGCTGGAGTAGCCGGTGGAGAGACCACATGGCTTTGCCCTGATGGAGCCGGACCTCTGAGGCTGGGGCAGCCACACGGAGGCCTCTGCCAGCGATGAGTTGCTTCTGCCACCATGGGATGCTATTGATGGACCCTGAGCCCCAGAAGCGAGGAGCCATGGGGAGACCCCTGTCGGTGTCGGGACTCTGCACCCACTGACTTGTGACTTCGTGAGTCAGAAGGAGACTTTATAGACTGATTTCGGGCATATAGGTTAATATGGGACTTATGACTTTGAACTGGACTGGGCTGGGATGTTTTCTCAATGTCCTGTTCCTCTTGAATATAAACCCATTCCTTATATCCATATGCGTGGCTTTGACATTTGTTCCTCTAGTCTACCTGGACTAACACAAGGCTTGAAAACTAAGTGGGTGGCTCTGTCCTGCACACACAGGCTCCGAAGGGATTCAACCTGGTTTGGGACTCTGTATATGCTGTGTTTCGCTCATCAAATATGAATGGGCGTGAGGCTGGGAAAACTACTTAGCTTCTACTTTTTCGCTTCACCTTCTTCCATCAAAATCAAGACTGCTTAAAGGGGAATGGAGGCCCATCCTCTTTCTGCCAACAGGCCCGTCCTCTGATGGAAGAGTTGACCATGCAGCTCAGGGGGTGGGGGGGGGGAGCTATCCAGATTTAGGGGTCAGATTTCAGGGTTTACTCTTGTGTTGGTATATGTCTGATGCTAGAAAAGGTGCTCAGCCTCTGACTCTTAGGGTCATCGTCTGTAAACCAGGGCTGATGCAGGTTTCCATGTCAATGCGGGTGGCTGGATTTCATGAGACAGAACTGACAGTGGTTATGTCCCTGTCGCATCAGCTGCCATCACAACACCTGCTACTCAACTAGAACCAGAACTAAGCAGGCACCAGGAGCCAGGGTCACAGAGATGAGAGTGACGAATGACAAAAATCCCTGTTCTCCGGGGAACTGCCACTTGCACGCTCTCCATTCATGTGCAAATATTCCTCCCTCCTCTCCCTGACCTTCCTGGAGAGCCCCATTCCTCTAGAACATAAGTGGTTCTCAACTTATGGACCGTGACCCCTTTAAAGAATGAACAACCCTTTTACAGGGATCGCCCGATTCATCACAGTAGCAAAATTGCAGTTATGAAGTAGCCACAAAAATAATTTTCTGGTTGGGGGGAGGGGAGGTGACCACAGTATGAAAGGATCGCAGCATTAGGAAGGTTGAGAACCACTGCTCTAGACAGTCGCATCCTGGGCTCATAATTTGGTCTATCCATAGTCAAGGGAGAAGCGCCACCCACCAGGCTCCCAATGTGGGCAGCGCCCTGAGGGCTGCAATTGCCCCTGGCCACGTCCCTACCTCTGGACGCTGATGATGACCCGTAAGAGCCGGAGTATTCTCAACACCAAGACAATATCCAGGATCTGCTGACTGTTGTATTTTCTTGCTGGAAAGAGAACAGAATCATTGAACAGTCCATGTCCTGAATCCTCTGACTTGTCCCTTTTCAATGAAGTTGGAAGCTCTGTTTGCCCTGGGGAGCAACTACCAGAAGCCACTGTAGGACCAGGAGAGTGGTTCTGATTGGGGGGGGGAGAGATCCCTGTAGGAATGGGGCAGCGGTTCTGAGCATGAAGGACACCATGAAGCTGCCTGGGGTCACTAACCGCCCCTGTAAGTCAAAGCCAACTTGGGTGAGCAGGTGAGTGTGCAGCTAAAGGCGCCTCCCTCCTCTGCTCCAGTTCCAGAGTCAAAGGGCCAAGAGTGGGTCTGTGGGCATTGACTTCAGATAAGCAAAGAGTGTATGTGGATTCAGTTCTAGAGAAGAAAGAACTGCAACAAGCTAGCCTTCTCCCACAGTCCTTCATGATAGGAAGCCTGCTCTATCCCCAAACCTTCCCTGCCATCAGAAGGAAGGAGTTCACATGGGCTGGGGATATGGACAGGGCAGAAAGAATGTGGAGAGCTGGGGACACTGCGGAGAGCACCCCTTGCTCCTGGGTACAGTGGAATCAGGCAGAGGGCACACCTGCTCTGGCTAGGGCCTGGATAGGGGCTATGGGTCTAAGATGACCAGGTCATCCCTGAGGCCAAGGCCAGTTCTGGAGAGATGGTGGACAGGTGAGTGTTTTGTTTGATGACCATCTGCAAATAGTGTCTCTAACATACAGTAACTATGAACATAGTTGCCATGGCCACATAGCTATCAGGGGCACTGGAAGTCCTTTCCAAGAACAGGGAGACTTTATAATAGTCCTGAGGAATCCTACCCCCCACCCCCACCATTCAGCGGTGAACGGTGAATTCCCGACAAAGACCACAGACTCAGTTCCATCCAGGGGGCGGGCACTGACCTGACTGGATGGTGGCATTGGCCACTGTGGCCACCAGGGCTGCGATGATGATCAGTGTGTCAAACCTATCAGTGGGAAAACCAAGTCAGTGAGGGGTCAAGGGAAAGGTGGTCAAGCTCAGAACATGAAGAATCGCAAGGCAACTGCGAACTCAGCATCTCGTACAAAGCAACGATCCAGCCATAACGGAAGAGTGGTTGAACGGCACGATAGAGCATAACTCATGTCCCAGAATTGTACATGTGAAGAATGTTGGAAAGGCAAAAGACTGGTTACATCTTTATTTACCGCGGTGAAAAAAAATACAAAAATTATAAAAGCTGCTTTGTGTCATTTCGAGCACAAGGATGAATCAAGAACTGCTGTGTGAACAAGCCAATGATCTTTCCTGGGCTGAGCCAATGACTCAGGTAAAGGAATTGATAAGAAATCCGTTCATTCCCATCACTTCCCAGGCCTCCCCAAATAATCACACAGCATAGTTTTAAGTCAATAACCTGCACTGTGGTTTTTGCAAATGGTACAACCCTGTGCATGTCACACATGCATGTTATTTGTGTGTGTATTCTGTGTAAACAACATGGTGCCTGTTAGACTATCTGGACATGTTTTCAGAATACACAGTATGATTTTCTTAGTATTGATTAAGTTCAATACATTAAGACTTTTTAAATAAAACAAAACATCAAGGTGTTACTTTTCCTTCTGGCAATAATCCCAAGAGACCAATGGACAATTCTACTAGGCTTCACTTAAGACCACACATGTACTACCCCCCACATAAGCTGGGCCTCACTTAAGACAGGGCTGGGTCCCTGCAGTGCCTGGCACACGTTGACACTCTCTAGAGCTATATGCGGAGAACCCAGTGCTGGCTGGTTGCAGCAAGGGGATGATGTTCTATAGCTTGGAAAAGAGAAGGCCCACAGAAAGCCAAGAAGAATTTTCCAACAGTCTTGTCCAGCCAGGCAGACTGAATGAGTTCTCTGACAAAGAAACCAGGAAGCAGGCTGGGGCAGCTATAGGTCTGAAATGTTAAGATCCATTCCAAATCCAAGATATCATGATTTATGAGTCTAATCTTACCTAGTGAGCTCAAACTCCTATCATGAATAACCACGTTTGCTAAATCAGATGTCGCTCGCCCTTGCTCTCCTGAGTTCATCATCAGATGCAGGGCGATGGGGCTGGGAGAACTTCCACCAGGTCTCCTTCTCCAGGGCACACACACTCACCAATTCCAGAACTGCTTCCGTCCAAAGTAGGCTTTGGGCTCATACGTGTATAGCTTCAGGAGAATCTCAATCACGTAGAGAGAGAGGAAAAACCATTCTGCATAGGAGATGAAGGGGTTTTTCTCATCCAGAGCAATGAAGATGGCATTGATGAGGATGATGCCATCGTAAATCCAGACAAAAGTCCTGGCATGAGGGGGAAAGAGAGAGCCTGTCACCATGCATGTCCATGAGAGGAGCAAGAATTGCTCAAATCATGATGAATGCAGGGCCCCTTCCCTACACACACACACACACACACACACACACACACACACACACATTCCTGCACAGCAAGGACCCTGGAGGACACTGGCATGGCCCTTCACTTCAAAGGGGAAATAAAGGCAGAGGGAGAGGAGAAGACAGAGCTGGAGTTTGCCCAGGTTTCTCTCTGGGGCCGTGGTCCCTGTAATCCATTGAAAGCTTAGGCAGAATCGAGTGATGGGGACAGAGAAAGGGTTTTGGGCACAGAAGTGTTGTATATCTATTTCTTGATACCTGACAACTGAATATAGCTAATGTTTACGACGTTTCCCCAAAGCCTTTACCCCTACTGCCCACAGGGCCTTCAAGAGTGCTCGCAGCTCTATCTCTCTTAGGGAGTGACAGATGTCAAAAACGAACAGCGAATTCCCTGTCCTCCCGTCAGTGCTCACTCACAGAAACCCCTGTGGGCTTCCAAGATCTCGTTCACAGGTGGAGCAAGCCCAGACTTTCTTCCATGGAGCTGTTAGACCATGCAGACCACCGCCCAATTCATAACCACTACACCACCAGAGCTCCGGGTGTACGTCGATAAAGACAAATGTAAGATAATTGGGGCTCATTCCACTCTTCTACGCTGGAGTAGGCCAGGTAGCTCAGATGGCCTGCCTCGGGGCTCTAGGGGCTCCCGGAAGACATGGGTGCCCCAGTGTTTTCTGCGAAGTGGTCACTGCAAGTGTCCATTCAGGACACTCCAGGGTGTCACATGCGGACGCTCAGTTGCCCACCCTGGAAAGGAAGCCCATCGGTTCCTTGCATTGGCGATGAAGAACAGAGACACGAAAGGCTCTGACCAATTGACAATGAGGGGTGGCAGACAGGGAGACCCCATAGACTGAACTGCTTCCGTGGACTGCTGAACCAGCCGCTTTTAGACAATTTGAAGAAAAATGCGTTGGAAGAAAGGAGGAGGCAGCTGTGGCTGAAGATGAACATGTGGTACAAGAGCTCAAAATCAAGCTCCCATGCCAGGAACCATGATCATCTGGGAAGCCGATCTACTTGAACTTTCTTTAAAACACATGCTTAAATCACTCTAAAAGCTGGACGTGTCGAGATGGTTAACTGGCCTACGTAACACTCATTCCAGCAGCACCAGCTCTTGACTTCTTATCATGCCAAGGATCCATGGGTCATATTTAATCTCAACTTCATGTTGACTTTGGCGGGAACTAGCTCCAGTCCCTTTCACTGGCCCACAGAGAACATCTAGCCTGCCCTGCAATATCTTAGGACACGCCGAGGAAGCCAGCATCCTCTAGAAGCCTGGCCTTTGGACATGGCCCCACAGAGCAAATCCAGAGCCCGTCCGGATAACACCAGAAGCAACGAGCAGGAGAGGGGGCTGGAGGCCGAAGCACCAACAACTGCTGACTTGTTCCCGGCAGCTGGGGGAAAACTGGCCGCGTCTGACTTGCCTGTGCTGAACCATCTTTTGGACGCAGAGGCTGACCGCAGACTTGTACACACGTGGCATCCAGGCCTCCAGGGGGTGCCTCCGGATGCTCAGGGTGACCACTTGGATGTTGAGCAGGTCAGCCAAGCGGAGAAAGTTTGTTTTGTCTGCAATGCAAAAAAACAACCGGAAATTCAAGGCCAATGGGACGGGATGAGCCAAAGTCACCATGCCTCCTGCGCTTTCTTTCCTAGAAGAAGACCTGATGCCTCAAAGTCAAGAAAACAGGGAGTGGCAGAGCCAGCCTTCCGCCCCTCAGACTCCCGTCTGGCCTCACTCAGCCCCCCAGTTCAACCAGTTGCAAAGACTGAGTTGACTGCTCAGCACTGACTTCCTCTCTGTTTCCCACACGACCTTCCTCCTCTGAGAACATGGCTGCTTTCGGTGCCTGCCCCGGCTGACCTTTCCAGCTGTGCCCCATGTCCTCTCCCTTCTATAAAGCCCTCCGAGACAGAAGGTAATCTAGAACCTGCCCCTGGGACCCTGATTGTCTTCTCTGCTCAGCCTTCCTCTCTGCCCTTTCTTAAGGGTGCCCTCAAACCTACAGCTTCTACAAGGAGCTCACCCAGGCCAGGCCTGGGTACAGTGTGAACCTTCTTAATGGACCAGAACCACCCAACTGAGAAGCTGGTGTTCTCTGGACCCTCCAACTGCCCCGGCTGGCAGGCTGTTGGCCACCATCCCCAGGTACCGCCACACCCACTAAGAAGGTAGCGTCCTGCCCAAGAGTCAACTGGACCGATTCCCAATCCTGCTGATAGTGAAGCTTAAATACCTACAACTTGAAAAGTGCAATCTAAGCTACTGAAATCCGGATGTGCAAAGAGTGTCTCTGCCTCTTTGAGAATGAAGTTACCGTAAATACTTGGAAAATGCCCTAGAAAGGTGCTAAAATAAATTGCAGGAGAAATCATTCAATGCAGCTGAGGCAATTATGAAGAACTGGAGCCAGAATTTGGAAAACCTGTCAGAATCCTCACTTATGATGCTTTATAAGTATCTAGGTTTCCACTTGAGACGTTTCTTTCTTTCTTGTATGCTTTAGCAAACAAAAGTGCATTCCCTCATGGTTGAGGAGACTAGAAGTTCTAATTCAGAGCAACTGGTTGAGGGAAAGGCCTTCTCTGTTGACTTTGGAGGAAGATTCTTTTCTCCTTTCAATATCTGTGGACTTGGCATTCCTTAGAGATTCACGTGTGGCACCAGCCCTCCCTTGGATCTACATGGTTCTCAGCATAGGGGCCCTGGGCCCAAGGGACATGCCTGATATTGTAGAACATTCATCAACCGACAACCATAAAATGAGAAGGTCTTGGCCTTGTCCAGAGAACAGTCCCATCTAAGTAAGGATCTCAAGTCAGACTAAGTCTTAGGTGGATTTAAACACTCATGTTGTGATTTTAAATACCCCTCAGAGCTCTACGGAATTCTATAAATACCCAATGTGCTAGATTATATTAAAGAGAGAAACACAAAACATACAGATATGGACTAAGTATGAGTATTAGCAGAGAAGATGGAGCAAAGAATGTTGCATCCACTAACATTACTCTATTAAGAGCTCTCCGGGTCAGGCGAAAACATGGGGAATTTAGGATAGATGTTCCCTCAAGACCAGTGGTGGGAGTGATGATACTGGGAGGGCGAAGAGATGGTGGAATAGAAAGGGGGAACCAATTTCTGGGATCTATATATAACCTCCTCTTTGGGGCACGGCCAACAGGGAAGTGAGTGAAGGGATACATTGGACAGTGTACTATATGAAAAAGTAATAACAATTTGTAAATTATTAAGGGTTCATGGGGGAGGAGGCGGAGGGAGGGGAGGGAAATAGGGGGAGCTGGTACTGGGGGCCTAAGTGGAGGGAGGATGCTTTGAGAGTGATGATGGCAACAAGTGTGCAAATGTGACCTGCATACAATTGATGTATGTGTGGAACGTGAGGGGAGGTGTGTGAGTACCCAATAAAATGATTTGTATTTAAAAAAAGGGGGGGGGAAGGTGAGCTTTATACCAAGGGCTCAAGTAGAAACTATTTGGAAATGAAGATGGCAACATGTGTACAAATATGCTTGGTACAAATGATGTATTGAATGTTACAAGAGCTGTAAGAGCCCCCAATAAAATCACTGAAAAATAAAAAAGAGTTGTCCAGGTCTAAGGTCATGAAAGAACATAACAGCCCATCAATTTAGATTAAAAAAAAACTCATTAGGATGCATCAAATCCCCAGGTCTTCAGTGTGCGTTAGAAGGAATATATACCTGTATCCAAAAATTCAACTCTCAAAAAAAGGAAATCACTGCCATCAGGTTGGTGCCGAGTCACAGCAACCCTTTAGGGCTGGGGAGAACTGATTTCCGGAGGCTGTCCCTCTGACGGGAATAGAAAGCCTCTTCTTTCTCTGAGGACACCTCCTCGTGCGTTCGAACTGCTGAGCTTGCCGTTAGCAGCCCAGTGCATGCAACACACCACCACACCGGGCTCCAGCCTCCACAGCCAAAGTCACGCGTGCAGCACGCGCTCAGGGGGACGTCCAGTCTCGGGAGAATGCAGCGGCACCTCTCGCTTTGATCCCGGGAGCGAGTTAGGAAACACCATGTGGAGGTGACAGAGAGCAGACCAAGACAAAACTGCATACAATGAGTCAGGGCTCATTGAGTTAGCAGGGCTGCTGACGGGAATCCTGCCAAACCCTCTAGCCTGTCAATGACTGTCAGCAACAGGGAATCCGTCAGCCTCAGGGGCTTCGTATCTTTTAATTCAGAATATTCTTTTTTTTTTTGGGGGGGGGGCATCACTGCTCTCCGGTGGTGGGAGTAGGAGGCCCAGTCCCACTGCTAGAATTGAACCTCCGTCCCAGTGGGCCGCAGTCCTGGGCACAACCACTACGCCACCCCACCGGGGCTCAGCCCTAATTCAGAATATTCTAAATGATGGGAAGGAGCATAGTGACCTTGTGTTATCTGTGCTCATCTGATGCTTTATTACGCAGACCAGGGTTGAAACCGTTTCTATGGAAAGGGTCAGAGAGTAAATATGTCAGCCACACATGTGGGAGCCTCTGTTCTCACTGGCAATGACTCAATCCCTCCATTGTAGCCTGAAAGCAGTTGTGGTCAAGATATAAATGGATTTCACTGTGTCGCAGTTAAAAAAAACAACAACAGCTGAGGGGTCAGGTTTGGTCTGCAGGCTGGATCTGTCAACCCTTCCTGGCCCATATCTGTCCCACACTGCCCGCTCTTTGTTTCCTCAGTATCGGTTCAGTGTTGTGTTTCCCTGTCAAACACACTCGCTCTACGTTGGAGCTCTCTGGTCGCTGATGGAATGCTGTAGGGCTCGGTAGAAACCATGCACTGTTGGAGCTGCGAGTCAAGGCAGGGCGGGAGGGAGAATGTCCACAGAAGCTTCTCCGCCCTCCCTTTCCTGGGCAGAACAGAGACCCTGGTGAAGCACTCGATCCTGTCTGCGTTTCTCTCCTGAAAACGGCCTTTGAAAGTTTCACTTGAACAAAGGAGTCTCTGGGGACATACAGACATCAGAAGTAACCTCTAATTCCACAAACCCTACAATCTTCCTCAAACGTCTGTCTGCCCCGGTGGTCAGGGATCTTGGCTGGCTAGGTCAGAAATACCATGAGCAGACGGCATTAACAAGCACTGCTTCGGGAGAGGCTGGATTGTGAGCACCCCACCAGGGGAACGCTTTCTCTCTCTCTCTCTCTCTCTCTCTCTCAACTCTGGAGGAAGACCCTTGTCTCCTTCCAACGTCGGTGGGCTTGGTTTTGAACTGCTGGCATTTTGGTTAGCTGCCTAAAGTGTAACCACTACGCCATCGTGACTCCAAGTACGATGGACCGCTGTCAAAAACACCGCCTCTCGCTTCGGAAGGAGCTGACGTCTGGCACGGGCTAGACATGGCTTTCCGCTGTGACTGTTCTTGGCCAATGGGACATCGTTCTTGGATACAGTCAGCCCACGGCTTGCCTCTTGCTCAGCCCTTTCGGCTCCCCTGGCCACCGACCAGTCTCCTCTGGTAACTCTTTCAGATGTTGTTTGAACCAGGATCAGAGTCCATATCCCAACAGAAGTCCCGTCTGCAACACTGCCGTTGTCTTTAGGGAGGCGGCTGTCACTGTAGCGTGGGACTTTTCTGCTCAGCTCTTCCTGGGCGTCCTCCCCAAAGGTGCGGGATTGCACCGAAGCGTGATTTCTTCTTGCTTACGCTATCTATGGGATGGTACACTGGGACAAATGAGGGGAGAGGGGCGTTTGGGGGAATACTCGGCTTACGCTCGGCAGGCTCCACTCTTGTCCGACACAACTGAACGGCCTCATGAGAGCCGCCTGGTTGTCCAGACCCACAACCTGGGGACCGCTGGGGAGACATGGAAAGCAGTCATCTTCCCACAGGGGAAGGGTTTGCCAATAGAACAAAGACACATCGATCGCACAGAGCTGTCTTTTCTGGCCGAGTAGAAGATGATGGGTGTCAAGAGGACACAGTGACCGGGTCTTAAGAACCGCCCGCCCACAGCCACCACCGTCCCCAGTCTCTTTTAAGACAACCAAGGAATACACTTTACAGAACAAGCTGCCCGGAGGTTGAAAGGCCCTCATGCTCATGGAAGTGGCAGCAGCAGCGAGACCAAACGATACACTACATTGGATAAACCCGCTACCCCAGACCTCCTGAACGTGTCAAAAAGCAATACAGTGACTTTAAGGCAGTGGTTCTCAACCTGTGGGTCGTGACCCCCTCGGGTCCATCTGATTCATAACAGGAGCAAAATGACGGTGATGAAGCAGCAATGAAAATAATTTTATGGGCTGAGCCCCCATGGCGTCGCGGTTGTGCGCGGGACTGCGGCCCACTGGGACGGAGGTTCAATTCCAGCAGTGGGGCTGGGCCTCCTACTCCCACCACCGGAGAGCAGTGATGCCAAAAAAAAAAAGAAAAAAGAATTTTATGGTTGGGGTCACCACAACACGAGGGACGGCGTGAAAGGGTGGCGGCACGAGGAAGGTTGAGAACCTCTGCTTTCAGGACAAAGGTGCGCTTGACGTAAGTCAGGGCATTTCCAGTTGCCTCATCTGCAGGTGAAAGTCGGACCTTCAATAAAGAAGCTCCAAGAAGAATTGGTGCGTGTGACTTAGGGTGCCGGTGAGGAATCTGGACAGGACCCAGTCTGACAGCAGAGCAGGCCCATCCGTGTGGGGAGGACAGGCAGGGTGGCAGGACTTTGTCTCCCACTTGTGGCAAGTCATTGGGAACAGCCAGTGCCTGGGGATGGACATCACGCTTGCCCAGGTGGAGGGGCAGCGAACAAGAGGACGGCCCTCGACAGCACGGATTGACACAGTAGATACAAGGGGCTCTGGGGCAGTCCCCTCATCTGGTGTCCATTTGAGGAGGAAGAGTGTAGGGGTGGAGTCTAGCCTGCCAATCTGGAGATAGCCAATGGGACCTCTGTGTGGGCGTGGCTTTCTCCTGAGAATTCTGGGAAATTCGGTACATCCTTCATGGAGGCAGGAGACACTCTCTCAGTTCACTTGCTTGGAGACGCTTTATTAACATCCCTGAGGAGAAGCCACACAGAGCTACCTGAGTGCCCTGAGCCGGACAAGTCACATGAATGCAACCAAGTCTCTGAAGCCGGAGGGCCACTTGGAGACCCCTGCCAGCCCTGAGATGATACATCACCACTGGACCCCAAGGCATTCTATCCATCTGGCTTGTGATCATCTCGCATTAGGCATCATGGCACGTGCTTCGTGTGTCTGCAGGAAACTTTATAGACTGATATCGGACATAGGGACTAATATCAGACTTAGGGCCTTGGACTGGAGTGGGTTGGGGTAGTTTTCCTAGGTCCAGTTGCTCTTGTATCTAAACTCTTTCTGATACACCTGTGAGTGTTTATGAATTTGATTCTCTGGTCTGCCCGGACTAACACAGGCTCAAACGGAGGGACACTGGTGGGGACGGTGCTGTGTGCGGTTGGACAGAGAGGGACCTGTGGGTCAGCACAGCCCCAATAACACCGACGGCCACAAAAGGGCACCTCTAGGCTCCGCTGTCAAAGCCATGCAGACGCAGCGGTGACATGTCAAAGAGGAACTCTGAACACCAGACGGAAAGACTCGACCCTAAAGTGCCACCTCACACCCCACCCGAGGGCCGGGCTTGGGAACAGGAGCTCTGAAGGGGAACCCCAACACCCTCCTCGTGTTCTACATCGGTGCGATTCGTTGCCGGCGGAAAGTACCAGAATACACTTTGGATAATTTAAGGGGGAAGTGTTTTTAAAGTACCTTCGCTAGCCAAAAGCCTGGAGGTTTGAGGCCACCTCAGAGTGCCTCAAAAGAAAGATCTGGAGATCTGCTTCCCAGAATGTGGCCCTGGGAAGCCCTCCAGAGTGCAGGATGGCTGTGGCTCAGTCAAGCCAGCAGCCCTGAGACAGGCTCGGGCTAGGCCCCTACGCTGCAGGAGCAGTCCGGCTGGCAGCACCTGAGGAAGACAGCTATCGCAGGCCGGCTCCTTACCCACGTGCCCCTGCTGCCCCTCGTCGGAGATCCTCAGAAGGAGTTCCAGATGGGAGCTGCTGATGTCTGGCACTACGACCTTGGTCAGCCGCCTCCACTCAGCCTCCTTGACCACAAACTCGGTGCCCACCTTGACTTTCAGGAGGTTGAAGGCCCTGATCATCTTGTGACGCTTCAGGTAGGCGAGTTTGCGAATCTCGTTCTTAGAAGCAAAACAAAACAAAATACAATAGCTGAATATTCTTTCTCTCTCTCTCCTCCCTCTCTCCTTCCTTCCTTCTGAAAATAAAGCTTCAAGAAAGCTTCATTCCTTCACTCCCGCCATTCTAAGGTCATGATGGCTTGCCAAGACATCATGAATTGGTCTGCCAGAAATCAAGGTGTATCATCCCTCCCCAACCCAGGGATGTTGAGTTGACCCCTCTCTGCACTGGGAGAAAGGCAGGGCTTTCTCCTCAAGTAAAGGGAGGGGGGGCTCAAGAGGGTGCTGATGAGTCCCAATCGACTCCATGGCAGTATTTGGACTTGGGGTGGGGGATTCTGCACATCCGCCGATTGCATCTTACCACATCGAAATGGTAGCTATGGAGCATAGACAGAGCCATAGGAGCAGATGGTTCTTTGCCCGGCAGGGAGGAGAAATTCCAGAGAAGTTGGAAGTCAAGCATGCTGCTGCTAGAAGAAGGAGCCCAGCAGGGAGACAGAAGACGGATCCACCGGTAAGTTAGGAGACAGGAGGCGACAGGAAGCCAGGAAGTGAAACTAGGCGAGAAGTGGTCCAGAAAAATGTGGCTGAGACCAAGGAGAGTTGGGGCTGCTGAGAGCTGCCATCCAGTCTGACCCCATGGAATCTCCTAGAAGGGGAGATAAGCTCAGCCGCTTTCCTCAAGTGCTAGCATGTCCCCATGCCCCTAGCATCGCCGAAACTTCATTGAGAACACAGCTGCACCGTCTTAATCATCGAGACCTGCCCAGGATGACTGGTCCAGGGGGACGTGTTTGACCCATGTCGCAGGCAGACTATGAACGGTGGAGGGGCTGGACAGAAAGAATACTTCCTGTGGGGGAAGGGCAGAGCAGAGCAGCCATTGTGCACAGCCATGACCCAGGAGAGGGCACAGCAGGAGGAAGTCAGAAGTGGCAGGGCCTCTGGGAGGCCTGGCCCCGCTCAGAGGCAGCCCAGGCTGACGCACACAGAAGCGTCCCGACCTGGGGACAGAGGACACCTCCCCGGCCCAGTTTGGCCAAATCTCAGTCTCTGCCTCAGCACCGCCTTCTGCTTAGCTGCAGGCATGGATGCTCTCCTTCGCATTTTGTTTTTGTTCAGTCTCGCCCTCTTTTTACTGGGTCTTCTGCTGGGAACACCCTTAAGGAAAAGGGAAACAGCAGGAGCTCCAAAGAGGGAAGGATCAAAGGTTCTTGGCTGGAGGTTCCCTTAAAGGAAACCCCTCTTGGGCTGAGCCCCGGTGGCGTAGTGGTTGAGTGCGGGACTGTGGTCCACTGGCTTGGCGGTTCAAATCCAGTCACAGCTCTCCAGGAGCAAGGCTGAGCCTCCTACTCTCACCAGGGGACAGTCCTGGCAAAAAAAGAAAAAGAAAACTCCTCTTTGAGGAGAGGAGTCTCTAGACAATTGGAAGTCCCAGCCAGAGGTCTTGTTGGTGGGTAGCTGGAGAAGAAGGGCAGCTCTGGTCTCTGGGATGTCCCAGTGGATGTCAGGCACCATCTAACCCAGGCCCTCGAGGGCCTCTGACCACCCCACAGTGCCTGGGACTTTCCAGACATAAACCCAGCAAGCTGGTGGCAGTGGCAGGGGAGAGACCGCTGGCTTTCAAGTATTTCTGTTTCTGTTTCAGGGGGAAAGGCAGATGCAGTCTTGAGGAAGACATCCTCAGTCGCCATTGCACCCCAAACCTTTGAAGAGTCATGAGCTATTGGATGAGTTCAGACCAAAGACGAGGACACGCCAGGGGTCTGACAGTGCCCCAGGTCCATTCTCTGCCCTTCAACGTCTCTTCAGAGCCCCCAAAGACACGTCAAGAAGTTCCCTGCTTTGCAAAAGGCACACGGATACAGAACCAGCTTCCTGAGCCAATACTGCAAAGGGGACTGAGGAGTACTCAGCAAATGTCCAGCCCAGGTGCCTGCCCTCCCAGCTCCCAGTCCACCCACGGGAGATACCTTTAAGTGCTTCCGATAATTGTTGTAGACCACGGCCAGAAAGACGGACATGAAGATGTAGGTATTGATGATGATGTACGCAATGAAGTACAAAGAGTACCAACGATTGAAGTCGTAGGCCGGCATCCTGAAAGAAAGCAGTCGCAAAGGTGTCTCAAGGGCTTCACCCCGTTTCCTCACGACATGTCCGCTGACTTCGACAGGACCCCACGCGCACAGGATATGTACACAGAGGCTGGAAACCCTCCTTCCCTCTACCTCTCTCCTGCGGGCTGGTCAATGTGGCCTCAGCTTTCCGCACAGGAGGGCAAAAAGGGGGTGTGGGACAGGGTAAGCTATTGAGAAGTTGGGTAAGTTAGATTGAGTACAAAAAATGATGATCTGAAATGCAAATCCTTACCTAATTCACAACGGAAGCCCTTTTTCATAAAAAGAAAACTATATATCTAGTTAAACATATATATTCATATATATATATATATATTTTTTAAGCCACCACCAATCCTAATGTCAAAGTCACTCAGCTCCATGCCTGTCCTTCAGATCTTCTCTCAGAGGTGCCAAGCTTCAGAACAGGAGACCCTTGGAACCATCCAATGCAACATCCTCTCTAGATTTTCCTGAGTAGAGGCCTTGGAGGAGGAAGGGCTTGCCCAGAGTAGGAGAGAGAATCAGAGATGTGCCTTAGATTTGCACTCAAAGCTGAGCTTGGAGCACCAGATGACTTGAGTAGGGGCCAGCTAGTGTCCCACCCACAGTGGGACAATGAGAACGGGAGAGCAGCACCGACAGTCACGTCAGGATCAGAGGTGCACATCCATAGTGCTCACTCCACCTTCATGGAAATGGGTGGGTGATGTTGGCACATCTGGGTCAGCCCAGAGTCTGTGGGGGCAGATCCAAGGGCACTGTGGTAGTTACATAATCTGGTGTCAACTTGAGACTATTAAGAGTGAAGGGGTGGAGTCTGGCCTCTCGATCAGGTCGCAGCTTGATGACCTCATTTGGAGGCGCTATGGAGAGAAATAGCTCACTGTAGCTATTCTGGTGGAACTAGAGCCTGGAACTGGAGGAGCCATGTGGAGACCCATGCCAGTGCCGAGATGCTTTTTTACCCACTGGCCTGTGATCTTCCTGTATTTGGCATCATTGAATGTGCTGTGTGAGTCTGAAGAGGAATGTATGGACCAGTACTGGACATGGGGGCTAATATCGGACTTAGGGACTTGCTCTACTTATGGACTTACTCTAAATGGGGCTGGAATGTTTTTTTAATAAACAATTATTCTTTGATATAAAACTTTCTTACATATGTATGTGTCCTGGACTTGTCTCTCTAGACAATCCAGATTGACACAGGCACCCAAGGGCGAGGGGCAGGATATCCATCCCTGTTGTTTTTGCCAGAGCCAGGCCTGAGAGAGAGCAACCGCCACTGCCAAGCTGGTCCGAAGACCCGGTAACAAACAAACTCATCGCCACGGAGTCCTCCTGACTTCTGGCTACACCGTGCCGTAGTACATGGCTTCATGGGATTTTCTTGGCTGTCACCTCTATGAATGCAGAGTGCCAAGCCTTTCCTTCCTTTCATGGTGCTGTGGGGGGGTTCAAACTGTCCATCTGAAGGTTAACAGTTGAGTTCAAACCTTTAGGGCTACCCTTGGACCTGCAGAAAAGAGGAGGACAGGAAGACTGCCCCCTCCTCAGAAGTGCACTATTCGATGAGATGTGGATTCCTGTCGCTTAGAGCTCTGTCTACTCTCTAAAGCTGAGAGCTAACTGCTCGGCACCACACTGTGGACTACTGTATTGCTATGAACAAGGTCAATCTGCAGGAAGAAGGGCACTAGGACCTACCACGCAAAGTGTTCTTCCAAAGTTACGTCATATGCGTGAAGAATTGGTGTGTGGGGAAAGCGGGTGTGGAAAGGCACGGGGAAAGATGGGAAGTGGGAGACGGTGCTATTTCACATCTCTTCCCTGTCACACTGCCACATGACTCCTTAGGAGACATGGTTTCTTGACAAAACTATCTTTGGTGTTAAAACAGAAGACTCAAAAGCCCATCCCACTCTAAGGGAGGGAGCTCAAATATTTGTTGTTTCTCAAAAGATGTCTCCAGCTGCTTTCCATTTATAAAAGGATCCCACAAAGCTTCATGTGCAAGAGGTCACTTCGTCTGACCCTGGTGTGAGGTCCCCGAGTGGTGCAATGGCGACTGCTCTCTCTCTCTCTCT
>PVJH01028544.1:0-18559 GCA_004026705.1 Nesogale talazaci
TGCAGATTCCCCTTCTCAGAAACCCCACGAGGCGGGACTGCCGGGGGATCTTGGTTTGGTGGGCGAGGCGGCAGAACGGCCCCCAGCAAGCATCTCCCCCTCCCCCGGGTTGGATTCCCAGCGTCCGATGCTGCTGGCCCCGCCCCCAGTGCAGACCGCGACCCCGCCCCGCGCTGCGCAGTACCTCTGCCTGAACTCCTGGAAGACGATGCGGTTGGGGAAGCCCTGGCGGCAGATGCGGATCCCCTCCAGGACCCCGTTGCAGCGCAGCTGGTCCAGCACCAGGTGGGGGTCCAGCTTCCCGGCCTGCGCAAGCACACAGCAGCATGCTGGTTGGTCTGGGCCCGGGTCCCGCCCGGGAGCGCCCCCCACCCCCACCCCCCGCCCCAGGCCGGCCCCGGCGCGTACCCGCTTCTCGTGGTTGGGGATGATGCAGCGGACGAAGTTGGGGTTGGTGTTGCGCAGCGTGGCCATGAGCTTGGTGAGCGACTCCTTGTAGAGCTGCCCCACCGTGCGGAACATGCCCTTCTTGGTCTTGTAGGCGGAGCCGAAGGCCGTCTCGGTCATCCCCGTGACCTGGTCCAGGCCCACGATGCGGTCCACTGGTGCAAACGAGAGCGGCGGGACATCAAGGCCGGCCCGCGGGGCCCGCGGGGGACGCAGACACGGCGGGGGCGCAGCAGCGCAAGCTCAAGGGGGGCGGGGGGCGGGGGGGCGGGCGATGGAGGCGCCATGTCGGTCAGGCGGCCGGCCGCGTTCGTTCTCCAGCCCGCAACAAGCCGTGGAGCCGGCAGCCGCACACTGAGATGGCAGGGTACGGGGAGCTCGGAGAACGCCCCGTCATCCCGCAGATGACGTCCCCTGCACTACTGGGGGCGCGCCCTGTCCCGCGGGAGGGGGGGGGCACTCGGGGACTGGGGAAGGGGCAGGCCACGTGCCCTGGCTGGCGTCCCCGACACACACAACGGGGACGGTGCTGCACGTCTCCCACATGGACTGACTCCTAACCATGCACCTGAAAACGACCGTTCACTTGCCCGGTGCGGGGGCTCTGGCTGGGGGCCCAGGGCTAGCGTCTGTGGGGCGTGCAATCTGCCGGAGGAGAGGTTCTGAAGCTTTGGGCAGAAGGGAGTGCATCCGTCAGTACCGGCCTCCACCAGGCTTGCTCTCCGAGCACCAAGAACACACATCATCGGGCAAGGGGACGGGCGCCTTCAGAAATGGAGATATGTCTACGTGGGCCTCTCAGACCAAACCTCCTAATTAGGCAGCCTGCAGCACCTAGCACGGTCCTCAGACCCTAAACTGGGCACTTCTCAAGCCGGGGATCCCAATTCAGGGCAGACCCTGCCTAGCAAAACACCGAGAACACAGGGCGAGGGGGCTGCAAAGGTTCATGGAACCATCCCCACTGTCTCGTCATTCCACGGCTGCGCACTTCTAGAACGTCCATGTATACTCTCACTGCAAGCTTGCTGAACGGAAGAAAAGCACTCCTGAAACATTTCCTAACTTGTCAGGAAACCAACGGGCCTGCTCTCACTCCCGAACGCCTTCCTCTGCCTCCCCCCAATGCTGCTCTCTGTCCTCTACCTGAGAGCAAGCCTTAGGGACGTGGCACTCTGTGCCAGACCTTGCTCAAGGAGAAGCCAGGCCCAGGCAGGGAGGGAGGTTAATGGAGGCAGGCCCGGGATGGGCCCACTCCTTTGCACAGGCTGTGTCTGCCCTCAGTGTCAGCCTCTCTGAGTTGGGCCACCAGACTCGGTTGAAATCGTTCTTCTGCTGGGGTACGAGCACCACCTCGCTCCCTCAGAGACCACCTTCGTTGGCCTTTAGTGGCACAAAATCAGCCCTCACCCGTGCTGCACAGAGAAATGCACTTCTCTGCAGAACAGCTTGCAGGCTCGCTGTGCCACGAAGATCCCAGTGCAACTCCCTCGCCATGCGCTCCCCTGCATGATGCTACTCAGGCAAGCCCCAGTTCATCTGGGGCCCTCTCTCTCACGAACGCCTTCCTCTGCCTCCCCCCAAGGCTCCTGAGAGGAAGCTTAGGGATGTGGCACTGTGTGCTGGGCACAAGCCCTTCCTCAACTCCCGTACCTCCAGAACTGCTGGTTCTGATTTTCCCGGAGCCTCGGACATTTTGTTGACCTGTTGAGAACCACAAGGGTTCGGAAAGCCCTCTCCAATCTCGACGTTTCGGATGAACCCCACCTCATCTTGCCTGCTTCTCCACCGACCTCTCTGGCTGTCCCAGTTTAGTCTTCCCTGTGGACTTCTCTCCTGAGGTCAGCAGTTTGAAACCACCGGACCCCCTTCTCCCTCCCATGGGAGAAGAACCAGGCTCTCTAGTCTCGCACGTTACAGCCTCAGGAGCCCACAGGCGCGGACGGTTCTGCCCTGCCTTGTAAGGTCACCGTGACTCATAATGGACTCCGTGGCACTGAGTGTGTTTGACTCAGTGCGGACCCAGAGTCCCCCGAAATCCTCTCTTGCAAGTTGAAAGTACAGAGCACCCCACTCCCCCCAGCTTCTCTCTCTCTTTCTCTCTTCTTCGGGGACCCTTGGCCTTGAGTTATGCTTGACAGACCTGCCGACTCAGCAGCAGCCACCCTGCCCTGCCGTCAACTCGCTCCAGGGAGCTCCACTGGGAAGTCCCTGTGCTTGGTCACCACACCTCTGCGCCCGTGCCAGGGAGCAAGGGGAGGGGCCGGTGAACACTTACATGATCACCAACAGTGAGAAGAAAGCAGGGTGCCATGGGAGAGACGGGTGCTTGGGGAACTCCTGGGAGAGGTGGCTTTTAAGGCCCAAAGAAGAAGGGGCCAGTAGAAGGAAGACCACTCCAGGTGGGAGGAAGAGGCAGGTGTGAAGGCCCAGGGCAGGAGGACCAGGCTAGTGCACTCAGAGCAGGGAGCTGAGGTGAGCAGGAGGGAGACGGGGGTGAGGTGAGAAGGAGATGGGGGTGAGGTGGCACTGGGGCGGACTGAGGCTTTATTTTTCCTCTTTGGGCAGTAAGAAACCTGAGACTCATGCTGCTGGCCTCGCCGAAGATGCTACACAGACAGGGAGAAGGGGGCAGGAGCAGTGCAAGCGGGGAGCCCAGATGAGTGCTCTGGCTGTCGCCCAGGTTCTGAGAGTGACCACGGGGTCTGGAACTAGAGGCCAGAGAAGACGGATAAAGAAGACATCATTTGGTTCAAGAACCCACTTGCCTTTCTGGACGATGTTTTGAGACCATCTGTCCAGATTTGGGCATGAAGGACGGAGTGGCTGGTGGTTCTATTACAGGCCTGGGAGGAGGGAGGAGTGGGTTCTATGAGAACTCCCGCAGCCTTCGGGATGACTTATGAACGAGATCACTGAGGGAGGAGGACATGTCAGCCCCAGTCGGCTGCCAAGGAAAGTCTGGGATAGAAAAGGGAAGAAGCTGGGAGCTGTTGAGAAGAAGTTGAGACCACCTAGAGGGTGGAGTCGAAAGAGGCGGGGACTGAAGCCAAGGATCATGGGAGAGGAAGAGGAGGTGGCGGCAGAACGAAGTGGGCAGAAACAGGAGGGAGGGATTCAAGGTCTAATCTCTGC
Organism: Nesogale talazaci; assembly: GCA_004026705.1. Taxonomy (NCBI): domain Eukaryota; kingdom Metazoa; phylum Chordata; class Mammalia; order Afrosoricida; family Tenrecidae; genus Nesogale; species Nesogale talazaci. Next base: position 3,583 of record PVJH01028544.1, read on the forward strand.
TGCCACCTTCCACCCTACATGCCCGCTTCCCACAGGACCACAGGGGACCCCCAGCCAGGCACCAGGACTCGGCCTCTGTCCTCCAACATGGCCTGCTGCCCATCAAGACTGGTCAAGTCAAACTCCCAAAGGTCTTTACTCTCCCTCTGAGCTCCACTGTCTGGCGCCCCCCCCAAACCCCCCCATCTTCTCAGGCTTTTCCCAATGACCTCTTAACCTCTCTATACTTCCACCACCACCACCCCATGTCCTTTATTCCCTTGTAAGGATTAACAGCATCCTGACTCCTTCACCAATCTACATGTTGCTTGTCTTTTTATTAAAAATCCTCGCGTTTTCCATCTCGCCTGTACAATGTGGGCCAACCAATTTACCCAAGTGGCAGGGCCTAGCAGCGGACAAGACAAGAAATGGAGAGGAACACCCGCCTCTTAGGAGGCACGTGACCTTGGGGCACGTCAGCCCACTTTGACAAGCCTCAGCTTTCCCTTTCTGTGGAATGGCGCAAATTATATTTAATTTGGAAAGCCCTCTCCAATCCTGACGTCTCGGATCAACCCCACCTTGTCGTGCCTGGTTCTCTACCAACCTCTCTGGCTGTCCCAGTTTAGTGTTCTCTGTGGACTTCTCTTCTGAGGCCAGCAGTTTGAAACCACCGGCCCCGCGGTGGGAGAAGGGCGAGGCTTCTCACCGAGCAGGACTGCTCGGGCCAAGGAAGGCCATCCTCGTTTTCTTGAGGGTGCGAAACAATGCCGTCACAATTCACTTGGTTTCCAATAACTAGCGAGTGCTTCAAAGTGAAACACGGAGATTTTTAAGTTCCAAACCTAATTAATGAAGCAAGTGTAATTTGAGTCGATCAGTGAACGAAATTATTTTGGAGGTAAGACGAGGGGCACTTAGGAAAAATCCAGGACACGCCTGAAGCCACACGTACCACAGAAGGGGTCCTGGTGGCGCAGTGGGCTAAGGGTTTAAACACGGGCTGCTGATCACAAAGCCCACGGTTCAAAACCACCAGCCGCTCAACGGCAAAGGACTTGGTTTCGCTTTAGCATAATAGAGGACTTACAAAACCAGACCCTGGAAACCCCTCTATTTTAAAGGCGCGTCTTCAGGTTGGGAAATAGTGAGTGCAGGAAGCAGAGAGGTAGAAAATGCCAGAAGAAGCCTGCGGCAGGTTTTAGAAGAAGCAGTGTAGCCGGTCCATTCTGTCACCTACGATCGCTATGGGAGATGCTTAAGTCCTGCGGGCACGGTTCAGTGTCCAGACAGACTGGTTTACCCAATTGCTACAGGATCTCATCTGGAAGAGCCTGGAACATCTGTTGGGGGTTGTTGGTAGGGCTTTTAATCCATGATTTGCTTCTCTACTAGGATCCCTGGTGGTTACACGTTGGTTGGGATCTTTATTCCAAGGTCAGCAGTTCAAAACCACTGGTCACTTTGAGGGGGAAGATGAGTCCCATGAAGAGGTCCCGGTGCAGGAAGCCCAAAGGAAGTGCTCTCCCCCGCCCTGCCAAGCTGCCGTGAGTCAAGAGTCCAGGGCCTTTTATCGAGTAGTCAGAAAAGAATCAAAGGCATTACACCTTATGTTTGAATCAGCAAAACTCTGGCCAGCCTAAGATGTAAGCTAACATGTAAGAGCTGGTCATCTGAGCTTCCCTTTGACCTATCTCAAAGCTGTTTCACTTTTTAATATTTTTGGCTTTCTTTTTGTTTTGTTTTGTTTTTTTGGGGGGGGACATCACTGCCCTCTGGTGGTGGGAGTAGGAGGCCCAGCCTTTGTTCCTGTGGAGCCACTGCTGGAATTGAACCTCCGTCCCAGTGGGCCGCAATCCGGTGCACAACCACTACGCCACCGGGGCTCAGCCCTTGGCTTTCTTTTTGATTGATGTTTTTCCGCTTGGTCTATTCATTGCTGTTGGCTTCTTAGTTTGCTTCCTGTCTTGTTTTACGTATATGAAATCTGGGGTGAGTCCATCTATGGGGACGATAACAAGATGCACCACTGCCTGGGGGCACTGCGGGGGACGGTGGGGGAAATGGGGAGCTAACGAAGAAAATGTTCCCAAAGTGATTGTGGTGAAGATTGCACGAGTCTTATCATGTGACGGAAAGACTAAAGGGTATATGACATATATGCCAACTGTATGTGATAAACAGACCTGAAATCTCTTTAAAGTGCACGTACGGCTCTTAACACAATCCCTGTCTGAGACCAATAGACTGTGTCTGTCATCAAATCACCAGCAGTCTTTACGTGGAAGGATGCAGGCTGACACCGGAATTCTTCCAGGGTACAATTTCTGGAGCCTAGATAGAGGGCAAGGAGATTTTTGTTTTTTCAGAGTCCACGCGTGGGCTGAAATCCGTGGGCTACTGAATGCGACTCTCAGGCATCTACGGCAGCTCTTCAGAAACGTACGCCTGTCAATACACACAGCCCCCAACAGGGAGGGGCCCCCACAGCGAGCGGCTGATGCTGACAGCGGGATGGCGATGGCCGAGAGCCCATCACATGCCCCTGATGAAAGACCTTCACACACTGGCAGGTGGGCTAGGCCTGTAAGGAGAGGCTCAATAAACATTCATCTACACAATGTCAATCTACGCTAACCCAGACAGACACACACATACACCAGTTCAAAATAGAATCGGAACAAGTATCTCACTGGTAAGGGCTGCCGGAAACAGCCTATCTCTAACATCTCTGCTACAGAGTAACACGAAATACAGCCTCCTCATCGCTCTAGACCAGGGGTAAGCCACCTGGGGCTCTGCAGCCAGAAATGCCACTCCTCGGACAGGTGGCTCTGAAGTAAAACTGGAAATATGTCTTTTTTTTTTTTTTTTTTGGCATCACTGCTCTCTGGTGGTGGGAGTAGGAGGCCCAGCCCCACTGCTGGAATTGAGCCCTGGTGGTATAGTGGTTGTGTATGAGACTGTGGCCCACTGAGCTGGTGGTTCAAATCCAGCAACAGCTCTCCAGGAGCAAGGCTGGGCCACCTACTCCCACCAGAGGGCAGTGATGCCCCCCGCCCTTGCCAAAATTACTTATGACTCCTGAATAATTTTTAAATGGTTGTGAGAGACAGGATGGGCTCTTCAGTCTCAAGTTTCCCGGCCCTGTCTATAGTGTCGAAAAAAATTTGGAAGAAACCCCAGGAACTACTGGGCATCCAGGCTAACAGGAAGGAAGGGATTTCAGAAAACTTCTTTATCCTGAGCACCAAGATTAAGCTGAAGTTGAATGCGGCCCCCTTTGACAGTCCATGCACGAACCCACCCATCAGAAGTCCCCACACATCCTCTCCTTGCCCCCTACCGAATTGTCCTGCCTGCTCCCTCTGCCAGCTCCTCTGCAGTGACCCACTGACCAGATGTCACTGTGAAGGAACATGAACCTGCAGTAATAAAAACCGAGGAAGCAAACATGGACCTAATTGCTTTATTGTGTCCAAAAAAAAATCACTACGAGGATAGCGATAATCAAAGCGCAGCACAGCTAGGGCATCTGTAAAGGCAGCTGTGCCCTGGGGCACCTGGTGGGCTGGGTGCAGGCGGGCGCAGCCTCGCTGAAGGACCCAGTACCACTGTCCTCCCTGAACTCCCAACCCACTCAAGGTCTTGATCACGACCTGCTTCCCCCAACCCCTAATGAATCAATTCCTCGACATGACTCTTTCAACCCTAAGACCCAAACCCTATTGCTGCTGAGTCGACGGGGCCTCACAGCGACCCTCCCAGAGCACAGCTGCTCCTAGGGTTTCCCAGAAGGTGAGTCTTCATGAGAGCAGACAACCTCATCTGCCTTCTGGGGCGCGGCTAGTGGCTTTGAACCGTTAACCTCTGGTGAGCAGTCTGACGTTTAAACCACTATGCCGTGAGGGCTCCTCCTTCTGACCATAGTCTCGGGCACGTCTACCAACTGACTGGGAGGGCGATGCAGATGTGGTGTGTGTGTGTGTGTGTGTGTGTGTGTGTGTGTGTGTGTGTGTGAGAGAGAGAGAGAGAGAGAGAGAGAGAGAGATATCAGGAGAACTTGCTAGGGATGTGCACATGGCGTGCAGCACCCATGTGGGGTGGAACATGCAAAGAAGGTGCGCAGAACTCTCGTTGGGAGGATGGTCCATTTCTCCACCAGAAGCAGCAAGGGGGACAGCGCTCACGTCCACCAAGAAGAGCGCGCCAGGGTGGGGAGCACGTCCTAGAGGCTGCACAATTCCTGAGTGCCGAGGACAGAGGGCTGGGACTCCAGGATAGTCAGAACGAAGGGGAGGTGACAGAGTGCTGGGCAGCCAGACTCTGGGGATGAGACGGCCGCGCGCCTCTAGGCCAAGGCTTACTTACTGGTGGCGTGGGCGCTGGATTGGCAGAACGACATTTGCCCCAGCGGGGCAGAGGTTCCAGGGGCCTGAGCGGCTGAAAGAGAGGTGCCTGTGGGCACAGCTAAGAAGGGACGATCTTGACCGCGGCACGGCATACTGAGAGTCTCAGATCCTGAACGAGTAACCACTGACTTCCCTGATGAACCCCGAGTCAGGGCTATGGTCTGGGAGTTCTGTTCGGCCAAGGCCACGTGGAGGATGGAGGCTGGAAACAAGCGTGGGAGGGAGGAGTCGGGTCCAAGCTCAACTTGACAGGAGCCGGCCTCGGGCTCGGGCTAGTGACCGTCTGTCTTCCTCCACCTCCCTTGGGAAGTTAGAAATGTAGAGGGGGAAAGAGACCACCTCCACCTCCACCTCCACCTCCACGTCATTCTTACATGTCTCCCCACAGCAAGGAAAAGAAGAAGGAACAAAACCTCCACCATGGACAGTGTTTCTAACAGGGGTTGACAGAGCTAGGACGGTCCACCGAGAGAACGCCGTGTGAAGGACGGATGGACGGCTCCGTCAGTGCCGGCTGAAGGACCCAGCAGCACGAGTGCCACCACGAGCGGAAGGCTTGACTTTGGACAGCACAGATGGGCGCTGACAGGGGCTGGGGACCCCCTTCACATTGTGTTGCAGGGAGAAGCTATGTCGAATCCGCCTTCCGAGAGGCAGGGGCACGTTCCGAGCTCGGGAAGGTCAGGTTTGGAAGGCGCACAGGGTTTGAAAGACAGGACGTGCCAGTCTTAGATGTGGATGCCGACAGAAGAGTCACCCCAGCGCCTCTGAGAGAGAGCCGAGGGGTCCTGTCACATTGTCCCTTCTCATTCCCAATCACTGGGGGCGGAAGTGTAAATTCTCCGCTGATGGAAACAGAAATCCGTGTGCCCGGGTTTCAAAGCGTCCGAGCCGCTTGCCCGTGGTGGGCTGCCGTCCCAGGAAGCCAGCAAAGGCTGCTGTGAGGGCTCCCGTCTCTGGCCTCTGGGAATCCTGCTCTCCCCTGCCCCTTCCTGGATGTTTGGGGAAATTCCCTTCCTACTCCATGGTTTCAATTCTCCAGAGCCCGCCGCCAGCTGCAGGATGCTCTTTCCCTCCCACTGTTCCTGACCCAAACGGCCCTGCGGCTGTCGGGGCAGCTAACTGCGAGATGGGCCGTGTGAAACCACCAGCAATTCTGAGGGAGAGACAGGACTTTCAACCCCCACAAAGGGAAATCAGAATTACAGGAGTCACTGGGAAAACTGACCCTGTTGTGGGTGCAACTGACTGACAAGGGGGTACGCTTTTGTTTCTGTGGGGTTCTGTTTGCTTGTCTTTACCGTTTTTCCCCCTTTCCGGATGGCTTGGTTTGTTGGTGTGATTGGTTCAGTTGGCCTCGTGGGCGTGCGGACGGAGTCTGGGCTCCTACCCCCATCCAAGAACAGTTCATTCTGACCACATGGCCCTGCTGGATACACGCCTTCGTGAAATGACCACTGGTGAGGGTACAGAAGCTACAGCAAAGGGTGGTAGACACAGGAGACGGTGCCCGCCCGGCCACCAGTCAGAATACTGTCGGGGCTCTTCAAGGCTTGTCTTCCAATAAGCAGGCGTCTAAACCAGGAGTCCACCAAGTCCGCGTGGAAGCAGCACGCCAGCTTGTGTGATCCAAAGACAATAACAAGATTCAAAAATGACAAAGGGAAAAATATCAGAGCTGAAATGAGGAACCCCCCCTTGGTAGCAGGCTATGAAGGACAGCGGTACCCAGTACCCATCTGTAGCGTATTCAGTCAGAAGAAGCCGCTGGCAGATTCCCCTCTAGCTACAGGTGAGGGTCTCGAACCCTTCGCTCTCGGATGGGACCCCTGTCAACTTGATAATGCTGGGTCCAACTTGATACTGGGTCCCTTGACCCCCCCAACTGACCCAACCTGAATTTGTTCTTGGTGCAAGCATCTCGTGACAAAAATTTCTTCCTCACTCACGGTGCGTATTTTTATCTTTATATTATTATTTTATCCTAATTTATTTTGCTTTTGATTGTTTCTGTTGGGCTTCCCAGTTTGTTTGGCACAGAAGGAGTGAAGTATAGAGATAAAAACTGATGCAAGGATTTCTTGGGGTGTAGGAGTGGGGGGTAGGAGAAAGGGAGGGTGAGTGGGTTTCCAGAGTAAACAATGGTGGGGGGGCGGGCGGGGGAGAAGAACACTAGAACTGACCGTGATTACACAACTCATTCTGGAGAAGGGGGAATCTTCTAAAATTGACTGAGGTAATGACTGTACAATTCTTGATATGAAGACTGACTGAACGACGGAACTGTAGGATGTGGGGACGCGGGGCCAACGATACTGCAGGGCTCCGGGCAGCTCTGCCCCGTATCTCGGGCGGCTGTGCGTCCGCCCGACGACAGGGAGCTCTCGGGTGTGACGTGGAAGCACTATGCGATCCCCGTAGAGCTGCTTCACCTAGGTCAGATGCCAAAGGAACCTTGAAAACGCCCTCACTCATTGCCTGGGAGGAATCAGTGGACGCACTAAGGCTTCCAAATTTCTCAATTCCCGGAGCTCTCCTCTGAACACGAGCACACTCTGCGGAGAAACACTTGTGGCTGTACAACTAATACATTCAATGCCAAAGACCAGGCCCAGGTGGGTAGATGGGTCTTTGGGAAGCGGGGAATGGGGCTGGCTCCTGGTTCCTGGTTGAAGGAGTAACTCTGTCAAGGACACTTCCTGAGATGGAGAGCAAGGGGAATTGGGGGGGGGGGGGGCGCTCTATACAGGGCAGCACCTGCCTGACCCCCACCCCCCCCACCACCACTCGGGGTCTCATCAGGAAGAGACCAGCAGAGGGAACAGCACTAAGCAGGAAGGGTGGATGAAGTTCTCTCACGACAGACTCACGCTGGGCTTTGTTCCCAGGGGACCTCCGGGTGCTGGGGGTTAGGGACTGGGCGGCCGGCTGCTGGGTGGGTGGTTCCAGTGCGCCCTGAGACAGAGGCGGCTGTCGCCACAGAAAGATTCGGTCTCGAAGCCCTGTGCAGGGCCGGTCACCAAGGGTCAGAACCCACTTGGTGGCCGTGGGTCTGCTGTGGGCTGACCTGAAGGGGAGCAGATGCAGGCTCCGCCCCCGCTTCATGGAGAGCAGGAGCCGAGACCCTGTCATACAGGTCCTCGTGCTGTGATGACCCCCAACCATACACTGATTTTCGTGGATACTTCACAACCGTCATTATACCACTGTCACGATTCCGACAAACCCTGCTGAAGAGTTGCCCGACCCCCAAAGGGGTCGTGACCCACAGGTTGAGAATCGAGGATTGTAGAGCTTTGGGTCTGGAACGTGTAAGAGACTGGAAGTCCAAAAGAGGTCAAGGGAACTAATCTAAAGAGGACCCAGAATTTCCTACTTGGGGGTGACGCCCATAAGATCAGGGTCCAAGCAGACCGTAAGCCTGAAATGACCTTTCAGCAAAAGTCCTCCCTCCTGATTTCCTGTTTTCAGACCAGCTCCCAGGCTTTCTTGGCCGTGATCAAGCCTCCCCTTCCTTGCCCATCTATCGCTTTCATAGCATGCTTGAGCTAGACCTGGGGAGGAATCTTGCCGGGGACTTAAAAAAGCACATTCCTTCAAAAAAAGTTTACAACCATTCTTGAGATAGGTTCAGATCTCCACTGTCGTCATGTCCCCACCACGTGTAGATTCAACTTGATCTCTGGGCTTTGCTAACTGCCCAGGGCAATCAGCAACACGAAGGCTGGGGTGACCTTCATATTTACGTTGGGTTTTCTGGGCCCTCTCCCCAGGAGACCGTTTCCAAAAACAGGAGCCAAACCCACCGAGCTCAAGGTCAAGGTCAAGGTCACTGTCTGGATCTGACCAACACACTGTACCCTCTCTGAATAGTCTTGACTTGTATCTACAAGATTTCAATCCAGTTCAAAAGAAAAGGCCAAGTGGCCAGATGGGCGCACAGATTCCAAACGGCCAAGGGTGTGATGGGGAGGCCAACACCCCTAACGTACCCGTGTCATCAATCCCAAAATGTGACTCAAAACCCAGCCCAAAGGACACCGACTTCTGGGACTTGCCTAGACTTGAAAATTCCAGCGTGACTCAAAGAAAGGGGAGGTTGTGCCTCGCCAATCAGGACCTTCCCCCCCCCCCGTGGGGGGCTGTGCATCGGAAGGGTGTGGCTGGACAAGCTCCTGGCGCTACCCTCGACTGTGTGGTGCTGCCTGGTGCGGTGCATAAAGAAGCCATGTGGAGAAGCAGGGGCCACTGAACCGTTTATGCACTCAGGACATTTGCCTCGGAGAATAATAAAAGTGAGCATGGAATGAAAGGGTCATGCAGGCATTTGAGCAAAACAAACAAACAAACAAACACCCACATAAAACCCCCCAACCCCAGCCCAGCCCCCAGAAGCCACCCTGCCCACCCTCCTCCCCCCTTCCCCCCCCCAGAAGTCTTTCCTGTGGGCTTTGAAACCCTTCTGGTTTGGAAGGCCTACAGGCTTTACGTATGCATTCACCTGGTGGCTCAGGAAGACCAGAAACACTGTCATAGAAAGAAGCTCTCTGAATATTCTGAATCTCTAAAGCAGAGAAACAGCAGAAAACAGGGGGGCAGAAGGAAGGGCAGATACACAAACACTTCGGTTAGTGTGAGAGACATTCGACATCACAAGCAAACTTTGAGATCGGGCTCCCCGGGCAGCTTGCCCAGAGCAGGGCCACGCAGGCATTCCTGGTTCCGAATGAGTCTGCCCATTTGGGCCGGGCACTGTTTGCGATCAGCGGGGGTGGGCGCTAGGTCCCGAGAGGAGGGTGACAATTTGGAGGAACCAGGTCTGACTCGAGCTGTCTGTAAAGCCACCTGGCATGAGCCAGTCAGGACAAGGTAAGTTAGGAGCCTTGTAAGCGGCGGGGGCGGTTTTACTGGCCGCCGTGCACATGTGACTTCCGATGCGGATTTCTGGGAGATAGTTGAGCGTTTAAACACTGGTTCCGGGAAAGACAGGTTAAGGACCGTCGAGGAAAACCAAATTCCCTTCTGTCGTAGCCAAATGCTAGACTCTGCAAGCTGGACGCAAAGGCTTGCGAGTTTGCCAGTGACCCTTCAAACAGGGTCACACGGTGGGCTATGACGTCCTGCTGCTCCATCAGATCAGATGGTGACTCCTCGTGAGTGACGTCACCTCAGGAGACACACTTGCAGGAAAAGGCCAATTGTTGGACCCGCCCCCCTCCCCCTTCAGAATATAAACCCCAGTTAGTGGCTAGAACTCCCCCTCCCCCCAGGGTGGCTGGAAGAGGGCCCCCGGGGAGGGCATCCTTTAGGAAACAGCAGAGGACTGAGAATCGCTAGGGCAGGGCTGCCACCCATAAATCTCCTTGCTTTTGGTTTGGCCTGAAGCAAACGCTGCACAAGCCTCACAGAAACTCCTGTCTATTGACACACGGCGCTTTCTACCCCAAGCCTGGCGAGATGCGGGACGCCTGGGATTAAGCGTCATGTTCTTCTCGGGCATTTCCCGGGGTCTGAGACGGAGGCAATGACTGCATGGTAGGTTCCGGGATAATTCCTAGAGGAAAACGGACCCTGGTCCGGGTGAGCTCTACGTCCTAGGTGAACCGTGACCAGTTCTCACCTGGGGACCCTCTTCAAACTTCTTCCCCCCTCCGCCTCCATCACTGGTCCTGGTGGGAGTGGGAAGCCCAGCCTTGCTCCTGGAGAGCTGCTGCTGGATTTGAACCGTCAACCCAATGGGCCGCAGTCCCGCACACAACCACGGGGCCACCAGGGCCTTAGCTCAACTCCTGTGTCTGTCACCGATCCTCTGCAGGACACACCGGGGCCTGAACCCTGGACACCAGGGTCTCACCACCAAGCACGAGGTTCAGTTGAGGAAGTGCCCACCTGGGCTGCAGGGCACCAGCGCTGCCCGCTGATGGCAGCATTGCCGGTGCGGCCAAGTCCAACTTCAAGTCCATTCACACTTCGCTGGGCCAGTTCTGACATAAATGTGGTGCACCAGGCTCCCAACCTGGACCCCTGAAAGGTCAAGGGCTGCACGGTGGGTTGAGGCGGGCACACCGGACCCACGGTATAGGAGCAGAGCTCGTGTGGGTCACAAGGCATTCCACCAGGACGCCAAGGTCTCTTCTGGACACGCAGACATCCCAAAGCCTACCACTCCCGTGTCTACCGAATGCCAGGCACGAAGACGCAGTTAAGGAACCTCGGGGCACGGAAAACGCGCTTGTCCTCCCTGGCCTGTCGATGGATGCCACAACGTCGGTCTTGTGCATCCCTGTGTCCCAAGTCTCTCCCGATGTCTGGGGACATGGCCACAGAATCAAAAGGAATGGGAAGGAGGCGCCCAGGAAGCTGGCTGCTCAGAGAAAGCCTCACTCCGTCCTATGAGTGTCTGTCTGCGTCTTTGTCTGTGAGCAAGTGAGCGAGGGAGTGTCTCAACTGCTCTCTGAGGTGGCCTTCCAAGGAAGAATGGACACCCTACTTTGGAAACTCCACCACTGAGATCCGCAAGGAGCATGGTCTCCAGACACCCATGGGGTCTCTGAGGGCAGTGGCAACGGGCCACTCCCACATGCCTGGAAGCAAAAGCCAGTCTGGAGGCATTCATAGGAAAATGGAGTCCCTCCATGCCCTGCCTTTGGCATTCTTCTCATGCCCACTGACTGCACCGTCAGTCTGCTTCCTTCCTCACTGGCCTCCCCACTTGCGGTTCTCCCACTTTCATCCATCCTACAAGCCACAGTCAGCTGTGCTTCTCCAAGTTCAACGGTGCCGCTCTCCCGGCTCACAGGGCCGTATCGGAAGTCCGAGGGCACTGTAGAGTGGCAGTGCGGGTTCTCCAGAGCCTGGTCTTAACCTTTGACCTCCACTGTGCTTCCTATGCACTCTCTCTTTCCATCCCAGGCCTAACTCCAAAGGCAACAACAGCATCCTCCCGCCCTGCGGGGGGCCCCCCCTCCCCCATTCTCCAGCCAGCCAGGCTCAGGGCACACCGCCTGCCTCCCCAGTTGGCTCAGAAATCCACACCCCTAAATGCTTCAGGTGCCACAGTCAGTCCCTAAAACACGGCCCAGCACCGAGCCAGTGCTCATCAAGGATAGAATAATTCTGTTCTTCATTCAGCAGACCCTCCGAGCCCCCCCGCCCCCCCCCACCGGCATTCCCAGTATCCAGAGAGGACACCCCTGCTGCGTGCCCAGCCCCGAGGGGGAGGTCACGCGGTAATCTGACATAGCCCAGCAAACAGGCTCTGGGCCAATCCAGACACCCTGGGCTCCTGCTTCCCTCCCCTCCTAAGTCTCATCCATCAACAGACCCGATGACTGTCTAAGTGCACTGTGGCCAGTTGGAGATTTCCATCGAAAGATGCAAAAGTGAAACCTTCCATTTTACGAAGTTTCTGGAAGCCTAAGGCGATGAACAAGTCCCCATCAAGCTCACAGTCTCTCTCTCTCTGGGGCACCTATCCTCTCCGCCAAGGACCCCTAAACACTTCTTGCAGCTGATGAATTGATGGCCCTGCCCCTACTCTCACCAGGCCCCCACCTGCTTCCTACTCCTGTGGGTCTCATTTCCTCCTCAGAAGATGGCCAGACCATAGTCTACATTATCTACATTATAGGTGTGGGGTGGATGAACAGGCAGGCGGGAGGCCTGCCAGCCGAGTCCTGTCTCAGCCGGGCAGTCCAGGGCTGAGGTCGGGCCCCAGCTAGCAGCCGGCTGAGACAGGACAGAAAGCCAGGAAGACAGGGAGTGAGGCGAACCAAGTGCTCACAGAAGATCCCGGCTCCCTCCCTGTCACGTCATGTCCTTCATGTCACGCATGAAGCCACGCGGACACTTCCGTGGCTGTGGGGGTGGGGTACCAGTGAGGCCTTCCAAGGAAACAAGCACGCTGCTGACTAGGTTTCCGGGAAAAGCAAGAAGGAGACGGATGGGAATGAAAACAACTGCCCCGTGCGTGGGGAAACTACGCGTTTAGCCCCAGCCCGTGTGTGAGGACGGGCGTCGTGGGTCGGAGACACAGCGGGGTGGGGAAAGGCCCGTGGGAAGCATCCTCTGAGGCCCTGACCTGGGAACGTCCCCCTCGTCCCTCCAGGCAAACGCGCTCTTAATGGAAGTACACTTAAAATGGATACAAACTCCACTAAAACGGCAGCCCTGCTCTAGGGAAAGAGAACGTGTTAAAGCAAGACACGTCCACGTGCACCGGTGTGTAAGAGACCCAAAGGTGAACCGTCAGAGCCACCGGGGAGCGCGTTCTCACCGTCCTTCCACAGCTCGGCCACAAATCTGTCGGAGGACTGGTGCAGGAGGGTGGCCACGTTGTCGTTCAGAGGGTCCATGTTCTTCATCAGCCACTCATCCGCTTTGTAGTCCACCTGCCGCCGCCGCCGCGGAGCGGGGGACACCAAGAACAAGCAAGCTGGCTTCGGCTTCACCCCCCGCCCCCGCCCCCGCCCCTCCACACGAAGGGGTCTGACGCGAGGCTCACCAGCACGCGCATCCAGGCACAGGACCCCGCACAGGACCCTTACCTTCCCGGCGTAGTGGATGATGCAGAAGTCGGCTTTGTCTTTCAGCTGCCGGGGTTTCTGGAATTTGGAGTGAGAGCCTTGCTCCTGAACCAGCTTTTCCACGAAGGTCTTGTCGGTGGCTTTGGGGAACCAGCACTCTTCGTCCAGCAGGGCCAGCACCCCCGGGGGGTTCGCCTGACAGGGAGAGGGGGCAGCTGACGCAGGCTGGGGGACGGGCCCCTTTCCACGCGCACCGCCTTTGGCGGTTGACTGTGAGAATCCGGGGGCGGGGGGACGCGCAAAGCGGGTGACTAGGTTAAGAGGCGAGGTTCAGTATCTGACGTACGTTGTCAAGCAAAACGCCGCCATCTCCAGCTGCTAAGTACAGGTAAGAATAGGTACAGGTCACCTCTCGTGGGTGGAAGAGTCAGGAAAGACGGCACTGAACATTCCCGCTGCTACTCAGAGATGAGCTAGATAAAAGTCCACCCACACCTCAACGAGCTGCAGAGCCCCGTCACTCTCGAAGGAAATCATTTCTGGTTTCTGTTCAGGGCAAGCACGTCGCCCTCGGTGAAGGCTTTAAGGCCACCAGTAGGCAGTGCAGATGGAAGATGAGACACCGGACTCTCAGTCTCTGTTTCTTGACACCCAGCTCATGGAGCAAACTGCTCCGGCTTGCCAAGTCCATAGGCGGCCCCGCAGGGCGAGAGCTGGTGAGTGGTGACCTGGGATGCACGGGCAGGGCAGGGAGGCCAGATGGGGAGGGATTGCTAATAGGCATGGGGATCCTGTTGGGGTCGCAGAAAAACTCCTGGAATTTGGTAGAAACTTCCTGGAATTGGGCAGCCACATGGAGGCAAGCCCCATTTAAAACTGTGTTCAAGATGGCCCACTGTGGGGACTGCAGTGGGGGGCTTGAATCAGAGCGTCCCTTATGCACCCTCGAATGTGAAAATGATCTCTCTTGCCAAGCGTCACCTAATACACAAGAAACGCAAGTTAAAAAGTTAATTGGGGGGGGAGGCGGGGTGGGGGGGGCAACTGAGCCCCAGTGGCATAAGTGGCTGAGTGTGGGACTGTGGCCTGCGGGTTTGGCGGTTCAAGTCTAGCGGCGGCTCTCAGGAGCAGCACTGGGTAGCTCCCATGACCACCAGAGGGCAGTGATGCCCACAAAAAACAACAAAAAAAAGTCAATGGGAGGATGTTTATGTGCAGGGAAACAGGACAGACTGAAAGCGACATGTCCTTACATTGCAAGGACTTGACCCATTCTAGGGGGTATCCACCAGACCCTGGCTTTTCCTTCTTGCCACTCCTGGAGAAGAGGTATCTGTACACAAAAACTGTTGGCTGAACACAGCTACAACTGATGAAGTAAAAGTGAAACAAAGTGTCGATGCAGTCAGAGGAAGGCTGGGTCCACAGACAGCTGACGGGCCATGGGCAGACACCAGAGAACCTCAGGGTGGGTCCACTCCTCCAGGGCCGTGCTGCTCTGGGGCCACTCCACCTACTGACCTGAGGGACCCAGAGCAGTTAAAAGAGCACCCCACAAAAGCATGCAGAATGGGCTGGTCCAGACAAGCCGGGGTCCCGGGGGACAGCCGGCTCCACACGCCCCATCCATCTCCCCACTTTGAGAGATGTTTCAAGTCAAGATCACACGGAAGTGCGTCTTTGTGTGGTCATTAAACACGTCTTTGTGCAGTCATTTTTTTACTCTTCAAATTCCTTTCAGTAAACTTACGAGTCTCTAGACAAGGATCTCAGGCAAGATTTAATCTTTTCTAAAACGATGCGGGGGCAGCTGCGAATGCAAGTGAGTGTTCCGGGAACATGGGTGCACACGGGCCTGGACACGGACCACGGCTGCCCAGGGGGAGGGCTAGAAAAGGGTCTGACTGGAAAGCCGCTGACTTTTCTGAGTGGCATTTTATCCCGGCATCACCGTCTGAGGCCCTTTGCGTTAGAAAACTATCCTGACCCTGGCTGGCCACGATCCTTTGTCTGGGGGCCACCTGGGCATGCTTACGGGTCTCTCGATCAAGTCGATGC
>PVJH01028545.1:0-27236 GCA_004026705.1 Nesogale talazaci
TCAGTTATGCCTTGTTTGGGTTTCGATCTTCATGGTCTGCAGTTTGGAACTGCCAGCAGCTCCACGAGAGAAAGACTGGGTTTTCTTCTCCGGTAAACCCTTAGATAAGGAACCCAGGGGGTCCAGGCCCTATGAATCACCATTGACTCCATGGCATGAGTTTGGTTTGGTTTGGTATCCTGTAGTGAACTCTGGTTTCTTTTCTGTTCTCCTTGTTCAGTTCAGAGTGGTTGTTGGATAAGACCCAATTGCTCCAGAATAAAGACTTCAAATTTGGGGGCAGCAGTATCTCAGATTATTCCATATAACTTTTAAATATGTATCAATATAACCCTGATATGCACCTTTCCTTATTTTGAACCACGCACTTTTCCTTGTTCTGTTGCAATGATAGCCACTTTCCCTATGTACAATTTCCCTATGAATACAATTAAACATTCTAGATATCTTGTATTTTGTAATGTTATACATAACTTGTTATGATCTACAGTCAAAAGCATTTGTACAGTAAAACAGGTAAAAATATTCCTAGAATTCTCTGCTTTCAGCCACAATTCAGCTGATATAAGTAAATGGGTCTTGGCTGAACGATATTCTCATTTCAAGTCCTCTTCTGAATCCAAATTAAAATTTTGACAGCTCCATGGATATACTGCAGCTTTTGAATTATATTCACCAAAAATCTACTTACAGGCCATATTGGTGATTTCTAGAGACCCAGTAGGACACAGGAGAACTGGTTCTATTGTTGCTGCAGCCAAGGCATTCTGGAGAACCTATGTCACCATTGCAGCCAGAGACAGAGACCAGATCAATTGGAAAAACTCCGACTTTATTACTGCAGGCACTGACAGGAGGATCCCATTGGGTTTGCTACCTCTGAACTGCTTCAAAATTCAGTTAAAATCAAATAAATTATATGCCTTAAAATATGTGACAAAGAAGGGGCTTTACAATAATCTTAGGACATAATTATCAGGTTTTACAAGATTCAAAGATTTCCAAGGAATGGAACAAAATGGAGCAAAGTTCACATAAAAAGTTTTCATTCCCTCAAGGGCTTATAAGAGCAACAGCTGAAATCTTCATTACACCAGGGACTGTCAGTCAGGTACCCCTTAAAGTGTCCTCAGACCTGTACCCGCTAAGATTTCTGCCTCCGTTGCTTATTCTGGCTCTGTTGTTTCCTCTTTCCTGAATTACAGTAACTTTGAAGAATAAATATGTTTTGCAACAGGTCCAGAATTTGAAGAATTTTTTTTTGTTCTTTTGTTTTGTTTTGTGGCATCACTGCCCTGGTGGGAGTAGCATGCCCAGTCTTGCTGCTGGATTTGAACTGTCAACCCTGTGGGTCGCAGTCCCGCAAACTACCACTGAACCACCAGGGCTCAGCCGAAGAATTTATAGGCTTAAAAGGAATTTTTTTGCTATAGGCGAGGAGGCTGTTCCATTCTGCGTTGCTTTTAACAAACTAAATCTCAAAAGGCAAAATTACAAAGGATGCTGCATTTCCAGGACTTGATTAACAGTAGGCTCACTCTTTCAACCACCTATATTACTGAAGAGTTTAGAAAGTATTTTTGGAATAGAAAGTAAGTATTGGAGTATAAAGCCTCATCTTTCTCCTTCAGTGATGCTGGTGGTTTCAAGCCAGACTTTTACAAAGCAGCCCAATTTGTTTACAAATTTGGTGGCATAGACAAGAAAGAGCTTCCAGCATTTCATCTGTTTGCTGAAATAGCTCAATGAATAGTCTGTTAATTACGAGAAACTTTTTTTCCCAATGCCTTCAGTGTATCTTGGATTTCTTCATTCAGTGCCATTGGTTCTTAATCATATGTAACTTCCTGAGATGATTGGACACAGACCAATTCTTCTTAGTAAAGTACTTCTGTGTATTTCTTCCATCTTCTTCTGATGTGTACTGCGCCATTTAATATTTTTCCACAGAATTCTTTAATAGTGAAACTAGAGGCTTGACCTTTTTGTTTATTTCTTTCAGCTTGAGATATGGTGAATTTATTATTTTCTTTTGACTTTTTAAATTACAGATCTTTTCACATTTCTTATACTTCCCTTTCTCTTTTCCAGATGCCTTTAGATATTTTTTATTTAGCTGGTGTAGAATTTTTTCTGACATCCACTTAGATTTTTCTTTCTTGTCTTTTGAATAATCTTTTGGTTTCTACATGTACAATGTTTATGATGCCATACCTCAATTTGCCTGGTTTTTAAGAATTAGTATTAAATGCCTTAATTTTATTCTTGAGGTGGTTTCTAAACTGGAGTGGAATATGTTTAAGGTTGTATTTGGACTCTCCTATACTTATTTGAATTTTCTCCACCTCCAACTTCAACTTACCTATGTGAGGGTCTGTTCAAGACTCAGTCTTTGGTCTTGTTTTTACTATTGAACGTGCCCATGTCTCTTTCTAAATATTAGTCAGTTTTGTTAGGTTTCTGGGATGGTTTTCCCCAATTCTTGCTTCTCATTGCTGAAAGAATTCATGCAGTATAAGCACTTGGGTAATTCAACTAACTTTTATGAAGGAAAGGTAAGTTTCAGGTAATACTGTCTCAGATAGTACAGGCTACTTCTGGAAGGCATGTGAGGCTGTATGGCGGGGCCATGGAAAATGGTTGCTTCAGAGGAGCATGAAAAACCATGTGTAAGGAGTAAGGAGTACTGGAACAAAAGTGGGGAACTTGGTTTCCGCTTTTTAACTCTTCCTACCCCACTTGGAGGGAGTGAGGGTATGGTTGAGCATATTGACCATTCTTAGTGGCTGAGTTCAGGTGCATGTGTGACATAATGTTGCTGGCATCTATGTCTGTGCCCAGCTTGGCCTTCATCTGAGCCGAGGCAACCTTGGTCTGAGAGTGTCCAGCTTCACATTGTCCTGATAGGTGTCTAACATGTGTCTGACTTCTTTATAATCCCTTTATTATGGCATGGATAGATAATTCTTGTTTAACTTAGACCTTCAATGGAAATAACTCCCTTTATTCCTAACCTTCCTACCTTCCAGTTTCATCCCTGTGTGCTTCATTCTGAGTGAAATCTTTGTTTAGAGTTGCTGTTGATGTTGTTGGAAAATAATTTGTAATGTAAAAGTTGCTCCTCTTGCAAAATTCTATCATGGCATCTATCACTATCTTTTCTTTTACTAGAGTCACGTTTTTTTCAACTGCTGATCTTTCATTTCCAATTTTATTTGAATAATAGTCTTATATATTAGTCTTTCTTGCAAAACTTCACTCTCATGGAATCAATACCAACTCGCAGAGGCCCTAAAAGACAGGGTAGAGACGTCTCTATGAGTTTCAGAGACCGTAACTCTTTATGACAGTAGAAAGACCCATCTTTCTCCCACTGAGCAGTTGGTTTCAAACTGCTTATCTTGAAGTTAACTTGTAACTGCCATGCCACCAGGGCACCTGTGCTTCTTGTAGGCATTTGTACATTAGTCCGTTACTAACAGTGTGCTATTTCAAGATAGATCTGGAGAAATACTTCTTTAAGATGAATTAGGGATCATTCCTCTTCAACATGTCATTCCTGCTATAATAAACCAATAATTGTCTGATTCAAAATGGCCAATATCCATCTACTTTAGCTCACTAATGGCTATGATATTGATCTTAAAGTGTTCATTTCAGTTTTGATTACATTGGTTATGTCTAATTTTGCTTGATTTTTATTTCATACATTTCACAATTATTATTGACTGCTGGCCGAAGTTTCTTTTCATTGTGCATCATCAACAAATGAAAGTCCTGAAAGTTTTACTCTATCCACCACATTAAGTTCTACTCTGCTTTCAGGACGCAGTTTTTTTTCACAGTTGCATTTTTGAGTGCCGTGTACTGTCATTATATCATGCAAGGTTCCACTGCTCATCATAAAGTTTTTACTGGCTAGGATTTCCAGAAGCAGATTCACAAGTCCTCTCTCCTAGTTTCTGTAAATTCCTGTGAATCCTATCCTCCCTGGGTCATTCTGCTGGTATAGGAAATACCAGTGGCATAGCTTCCAACATTAAAGCCACATGCAAGCCACAGCAATACAGTTAAGTGGCACGAGTTGTGGCACAAACTGTAGACACTCAGCAAAATAAAGTACGAATAAGTGAATGATTGAATAGATGGACGGGATCAATCAAAGGATAAATGGATGTGAGTGGAATTGTTTTCACTCTCCTTGAGCAAACCTAAATGAAATGAAAATAAAGAAATCTTCTCTGTTCACTCTCGGCATTGTGGTGTTGAAAGTTAGCTGACGTCTATACTTCTCACAAAATCATGAGAAATACCATCACATCACTTAATCTATTCATGCATTTTTAGATGCTTCACTTTCCAAAATATTATTTTATAAATCCTTTTTCCCAGCCCATTTTTACAGAATTCCTTTGCGAGAGAAGTTATTCTTGAGCAGTTCTGTCCTATAGAATAACATGAGTCACATTTGTAGTGTAAATTTTTCTGAATATCCACAGGCTCATGGTGACTTCATGTATGCAGAGCAAAACTTCTCTCCATAGGATTTCCATGGTTGTTATTTTTTGGAAGCAGATTACCAAGCCATTCTTCTAGATAACCATTGAACAGATTCAAATTGTTGACCTTTTAGTTAGCACTTACCTGTTTGCACCACCCAGGAATGACTCAAATTGTTTTAGAAAAATTAAACGCTCGGAAAGAAGAGTTCAATTGTTCTTAATAACATTTTGTTGAAACTTATATAACAAAAATATTATCCTTACACAAATAATTATTTTACATATTAAATCAAATATGAATTTTACATTTGCCACATCTCATGTTGGACACAGCATGATGCAGCTGCTTGGGAGTGGCTTCGGCATTGCATCTAGGATGAGCTGAATTATGAAGGAGAGTCCCGCTCCTCACCTCACCAGCTAGCAAATATGCCCCTCCAAGAAATTTAGGTGGGGGAGGGGGGAGGGAGCAGGAGGCAGGCAGGTTTTAGGAATATTAATTTCATGTCTGAAGATGTTACATTAAAAGGAAAAATCTGATTTTTTTCTTATTAGTGTGGTTTTTACTTAAAAGATTCCCCATGTTTTAAAACCTAGCAATGAAGTATACTTCCTATCTGGGCAAATTGGTTGATTCAATCTTATTACTTTAATCTTGCAAATGTAGTTTTTTATAGGCAATTTACCATAGAAACAGGGAACCCATTTTCTTTCAACTAAAAATAAAAAAAAATCTTTTTAAATATGCACAACCATATGACAGACTCTTTATGGGATTTAGAGCTCCATTTTATTTCCCTTTGAGAAGTCAGCATGCTACATCTGGAGTACTGTTTAGAAGCATGACTTCTTCAGGTCGATTTCCTTCTGGCCCTGGTGGGGAGTGTCTTTTTCCTTGGATCAGAGGGCAATCTCAAACTTTCTTTCTGTTTAACAATACTAGAGAAAAAGAGAAAAGGAAAAATGCATTTGCAACACTGGTCATCGCTTTTTTTCCACGTTTAAAAATAAACAAACTTGAAAAATAAGTCATTATTTTCATAAATACTTTTCCCTAGAAATACAAGAATTGAGTGAGACAATTGGCACAAGTTACTAACAAAGAGCAGAGTGAGCATAGTTTTAGTTTCGGGACACAAAACGGAGGGAGAGAGATAAAAACTGAGACTCCAGTAATAGTGTGGGGACTGTCAGCCTGAAGACTGGTTTCAATTCTGGTGAGCAAGTTGAGACCAGTATGAGCGTGGCTCCTGGAGAATTATGGGTCTTCTCTCCGTCTGTGTGGTCCTTCAGCTTCGTACTATGTATGTTCTCTTTAGTGTGCTGTCACCAATGTTCATGACTTCACTTGCCATGTGTATTTTGACTGAATCTTTCTGGTTTCCCTTCACTTAGTGTACTTGGAAGTTCTATCTGAGTAGCTACTGGACATCCTGACTGCATGGCTCTCCAGTAGACTAACTGGAGGTGGCAATAGTCGAACACGATGACTTTCCCTGCATAGTTTCTTCTCCTCATTTAGTGAATTATAGAGTCCTGCACAGGATATTGTCAGACTACCGCATGGATCTCTTTGTCACTCGTTAGTGGCCAGTAGTCAAAAGTGTTATCATTTGTTCCACATAAGATCTCTCCTGTAGATCTACTAAATCCGAAACTCTGGGGTGAGGCCCAGTATTATAACAAGTCCTCCATGGAGTCTGATGCTGCCCAAAGTTAGAACTCAGGATGTGCAGGCTGATACCTGTGATGCCTCTTTCCTGGTTTGCTATTCCCTCTGCTTTTCACAGTCCTGCCCAGTTCTGAAGCCTGCCCTCAATCCCTACTAAGTTGTCCTCTCACTGAATCTTCTCTTCCCTGGGAAACAGGGCAGAGGAGCCCAAATGAAGGTCGGGTAAGGTGACCAGACGCCCCACTTTTTAACAACTGAACAGCATCCCGCGGCGTGTTAAAATTGAAATAAATATATTAAATACTACTTTTGCATTCTATGAAAATTTTTGTTGTTCCCCCCAACTCCGTCAATGGTGTCCTGGTGTCCCGCTTTAAATGTGGTAGGGGGAAGTAGTTACACTAGGAGAGACGCTGACCCATTCCCGTAAGAAATTATGGGTGTAAACTCTCTCCAGGGAGATTGGTTTCATGGCAGCGAAGCACAAATGGAGGCAGCTCGGCCAGAGAGTGAGGTGGGAGTAGTTCTCTTGCATAAGTCAGTGGACTAAAGTTCAGACAGAGAAACCCCCAGGGTCAGGAGTCTCTTAACATTTGTAAAGCTATTCTAGACAGAGACTCTTGATGCCATAAAGTCCATTCTGACGCAGAGGGAGCCTATAGGTCAGAGTAGAATTGCCCCTGTGGGTGGTGACTTAGGTTAGCCCTTGGGCTGCTAGCTTCAAGGTCCGTCTTAAGAAACTCGCAGTTTCTCTGAAGGAGAAAGGCTTTCTATTCCTGCAAAGAGATAATCTTGGAAACTCCCAGTAGCTAGCTCTACACTGTGCTAAAGGATCGCTATGGATGATAATCTACTGGAGGTCAGTGACTGTTTCACTGATCAGTTTATTGCTTCAGAAAGGGTGAACTAGCGCCATCTTGTGGATTACATTTCATGCCCTGAACTTCATTCCCCAGAATCCCCTGCGTCAATGTCATCTAATGGAGGAGAGCATTCTTGGGCTGAAATTCCTAGAATCTTATGTGCTAGGGAACTCGCACATACCAGTTTCCATACATGCTTAGAGTTGTTATCTCTCTGACTGCACTACCTTTCCAGTCATGATTAATTCTCTCTCTCTCTCTCTCTCTCTCTCTCTCTTTTGTGAAGACAAGAACCTAATTCTGGTAATATATGATAAAGTCTACATAAGTCATATCCACATCTCTGTACCCTATCCTTAATTAGTCCCTGCTATCTATAAAGACCCATGTATATTGAGTAGATTCCTTGCTCCCCCACAAGTCATCATAGAGCATAGGTATATATTACCATAATATTTGGGCGGGGGGCTCCTTTTTTAGCAACTAGATTTTCTAGGCCTTTTACCAGGAACTACTGGGTAAAATATTATTTCTAACCTTTCCATTAGCAGAGAAGTGTGTTACAACCTAAGACACTGGCCTTCAAAAATGAATTCAAATATAAAAAAATATTTGGCCAATATACCAAGTTAAAAATAATGTGGAAAATATTAAAGAACTCTAAAAACACATATTAATCCTTCCATATATATTTACTTTTATGCAATGGGAAGGCAGACTTTTTGTTAGGTTTCTCAGTGGGAAATACTTCAGTCCCTGGTTTCGCACAAGAAAGAATTCCCGCTGACGCCTAGTTTGTGATCCAAGTGCTTTTTTTATATATAAGTTCCAGGTTTTACAGTTAATTGAATGCAAGCATCCTCCTGGCACTGTACACCCCCGCATGGCAGCCCGAGGCCCAAGGAGAGCGCAGCATGGCCCACTGGAACCTCAGCATGGCTGGGTAGAAAGCGGAGGAGGAGCAGCAGGAAAAAGAGAGGGGTGGACTCCAGGCAGGTTCTGGTCTTTTGGGGTCTTAGGTTGAGAGGCATGGATGATACTACTTGTTCACCCAATTGACTTACTTAGCCCCCTTGGCTTACTGTGGGCCCGCCCATGTGTACTGTCATCCTGGATGAAGGGTCTGAATTTGGATCATGCTCAGGAGACACACCTGGTCTCTGCTCTAGCTACCTATATTTATTCTATACTGCTGCCATTTTATACTGAGCTCCATTGGAGCTCCATTATCTGTTTCAAAGCTTACCTCTCTAGCGAGTGGTGTGGTGGTGTGTATATGTTCTCCAGGGCAGGAGGTGTTACAGCTTTCTAAAGTGCTATGATAAAGAATTTAACAGCCCTTGGGAGAGCCAATTAGAGTCAATTATAATGTAATTGAACTGCCTTGTGTTCATTGTCTGCACATAAATTCTTTTCTTTCTTTTTTTTTTTTTGCACATAAGTTCTTTTCATGGAACAATGTGCTTCTCTTAGAATGGTGATTTGGGTTGGCGTTCTTTCACAATGACTTTGACCCCGGCAATTAGATAGAGGAATTTCATGGGCTACTAAGCTGAATGGGAAGAGCAAAGCTGTGAGGCTCTGCTCAGCTTCATTATTTTGAAAACTCAGAAGGTCTGACTTTTTCTTTTTTCTTAGGAATGCTGCTAAATTCTTAGAAAGTATTTGAAGTATTTTGTATTCAGTGGGTGAGAAGTCAGAACATTCACTTTGCTGAAAACAAGTTAAGCAGCAGAAGAGTAGGTGACTATGTGAGTTCTCAAATACTCTCCTCTACATCAATGCATTTTCCTTCAACATTAATTATGGGTTGGGTCATACGGCTGCAACCATGTCTAAGGGGATATGATGCAATCAGATCTGACCTTATCTTCTGGAAGACTTCCTCTTTGAGCCATGAAATATAATAAAAAGATCTATGAATATAGATATCTATATTCATATCTATAAATATAATAAAAAGATCTATGAAATATAATAAAAAGAATGGCCAGATGAGGTATAGTTTGAGGAGATGTGACTAGACAAACAGGCTAAGGAAAAGGAACGCTAAGGTGAGAAATTTGTAAATGAAGTCCTCCTGCCTCTTCTAGGCCAAACTAGCTGTCCATCATTGAAGTTATGTGAAATATTTCACGTAAAACAAGCAGAAACACTTTATACACAAACTCAGGCTATATAGCAATATCACAGAAAAAAACAAATTGTTACTTTAAACCACTAAATATGGTGGTACATGACAGAAAAGTCATTTTTGTGTCAAAAAGATTTTGAGTATATATGCATGACACTAATTTATTTACTAGAATACTTATTGGAATTAATAATTAACTCTAATACCTGTTATAATATCTAGCATTAAGAAAGCACCTTAGTAATATTTATTCAGCTATCCTCATCATGCTATAAATGAAAAAGGTAGAAATATAATAAAAATAAAAATATTCTGAATTGAGCTATTATGCCATAATTCATTGGAGCTTTAGAATTAATTATTATAGTTGTTGTATGCTACAGAGTTGATTTTGTCTCTGATTCATCCAATACAAAAAGAGACTATTGGTCCTGCACATTTCCACAAAAGCTGCTATATTTTACTGTTGTTACAGCCACTGGATCATCCATTTTCTTTGAGTGTCTCTCTCTTTTTCCCCAATCTTCTTCCAAGGATGATGTCCTTCTTCAGGAACTGGTCCCTTCTGATGACATATCCAAATACTGGAGATTAAATCTTGCCATCCTCATTTCTAAGTAGAACTCTGTCTATATTTGTTCCAACACATATTCGCTAATTTTGTGGTTACCCATATATTGAATATTCAATACAATACATTCAATACAATACATTCAATATTCTTCACCAATGTCATAATTAAGTCATCACTTCTTCTCAAATCTCCTTATTTATTGTGCAGCTTTCACATGCATATAAAATGATAGAAAAGAAACATGGCTTGGGTCCTACCCCGAGGCCTTTTTGCTTTGTATCATCTAAAGAGATCTTGTGTGGCAGCAGATTCGCCAGATGTACTATGTCTCTCTGAGGGCTGACTCAGTTTGAGTAAAAATGAAATCTCTGGTACCATCAAATTAAGTACTGCTCATTGATGCTCCACCCTTACAATCTTTGTGCTTGAGTTCATTGTTGTAGTCACTGTCTCAATCCATCTCATTGAAAGGCTTCTCCTCCTCTTCCTCCTTCTTCTTCAGCATATGCTTTACCAAGCATTATGTTCTCCCCATATTATATTTCCTAATAGCTTGTCCACCACCCTGCTTTTAAGGAGTATTCTTCTTGTATTTCTGTTAGGAAGCTAGACTCAGGGGCAAGATGCTTGCCCCTCCCACGCCCTGCAAAGGTCCCCTAGAGGAAGTTGGAAGGAAACTACAGGTGGGTGCTTTTTCCTCATGATTGTTCATGCCCAATTGTGAACTTCTGCACAGCTACCCAGGGATAGTGGGTATCAATTGAGACAATAAAACCTGAAGCTTCTCCTGTCCTCCATAAAAATCTACTTGTATTACAAAATGGCTTCAGAATAAATTCTTTCATCATGCAAGCCAAGAATCAAGGCAGTGCCCACTCGAGAAAACTTACACTTCTCTTAAGACATTCTTCTTTGTTTTTCTGGCAGTCCAAAGTACTGGACTTTTAGTATCCTTCACCAATAGCCTAAGTGAGATGCATCAGCTCTTATTCAGTCGTTCTGAGCCCTGCCTAACTTTCACATGCATATGAAGAGGCTCTGCTCAGGCACACGTCGTCTTTGCTCTCACACGTTAAAGAGGTCTTGTGTGACATATTTTCTCAGTACGGTATGACATTTACTTTCCTGACTGAAGCTTCCATAAGTGTTGAGTTTTTATTGAAGTCAAGTAAAATGAAGCACTTGACAACATCATGCTTTTCTTCATTTACCACGCTATTGTCTACTGGTCTAGTTGTGAGGACTTTTGTTCATTTTCACTTGACCTGTAATCCATATCGAAGAATGCAATCCTTGATCTTCATCAGTAAGTGCCTCTAATCTGCCTTGCTTTCAGCAAGTAAGGCTGTGTTACTACATATTATAAATTTTGATGAATATTTTTTCCAATTCCGATATTCTTTTTTTCATATGGTTCAGCAAATGGATTGAAGGGTAAAAGCCTGCAAACCCTGATACCCACCATTCCTGATTTTAAAATACAACATCCACTTTTTCTGGTAGTTTTGAATTGCTGATCTTGTGCTTAACAGTTCAATGTATAGATAGGGCCACTATGAGTTGGAAACCACTCGAAGGCAGTGAGCTTGAGTATAATCCAGTATTTTAGCCATAGACTCCATTAGTAGTTCAACTTGAGGTCTGAAATGTTGTCATCAGTTCTTTCAGCTTCACTTATGCTTACAATGTTCTTTCTTTTGGGGTTTCTAACTCCAGGTATTTGCATATTTCATTATAATATTTTGACTTTTCATTTCTGTTCACTTATTTTACTTAACCATTTCTTCTATGTCCTTTAGCTGCTTTATTTTTTCAAGATCAAATTTTAGAGTATTTTCTGGAAAACAAGGCTCTAGGAATTAAAGTGTACCAATTGAAAGGAACCACAACAAACTGGACATTGAGAAGAATGGCAATTTCAGACCATTTACTTGTGCACATGCAAAACTTGTACACGGATCAAATACAAGGACCTAGTTGCATGGTTTAAAATCAAGATAGGTATACTTCAGGGTTATATCTTCTCACCATTCTTATTGACTATATATGTTGAGCAAATAATCAGCAACACCATATTATGTGAAGAAGCATGAGGCATCAGGCTTGAAGGCAGGCTCACTAAGAAGCTGCAATATGCAGCTGACACTCCCTTGCTTGCTGAAATTGAGGAGCACTTGAAGTATTTGCAGAGGATTCAGAATTGCAGCTTTTTTATGGGTTAAAATATCAGGTAAAGAAGACCAAAATGTTCACAAGGAGACCAGTCAGTGGCATCATGATAAATGGAGAAAGATTGAAATTGTTGAGGAATTCCATCCTGCTTTCATTCACAGTCAATTCTCATTGAAGTCACAGTCAAGAGATCAAAAGGCATATTGCACTGGGTGAATCTGCTGCACAAGACCTGTTTAGCATACTGAAAAGAAAGGAGGTTACTTTGAGGAATACAGTGGACTTGATCAAAGCCATGTAATTTTTTATCGCCTTAAATTACATGTTAAAGTTGGACATAAAATAAGTAAGAGTGAAGAAAAAATCAATATGCCCGAATGATGGTGCTGGAGAAGATGACTTATGCACTGAGAACTGATAAGTGAACAAAAATCTGTCTGGGAAGATGAGCAACTATAATGCTCCTCTGAAGCAAGACTGGTGAGAGGTTTTCTCATGAACTTTGGATATATGATTAGGAGGAACAAAGTAGAGGAACAGCAAAAACAAGGAAGTCCCTCAGCAAGAGTGGTGGTGGTTTGCTATTGATGACAGATTCCTATGAGTTAGAACCTACCCTATGTCACCCCACAACAGACATGATGAGAGGAACCCTGGTGGTGTAGTGGATATGTGTTAAGCAGCTGCCCACATAGAAAGGGTCACTATGAGCTAGAGTGGACTACATGGCAATGAACTTGGTTTCATTTTTTTTTTTTTTAAAGAATGAGCTCCTCAGCACTTAACACAGAAGTTCTCAATGTAGGGTGGATATTGGAGTTACTTCAGGGGATTTTCACAAATAGTCTTGCTGAAGTCTTGCCATTAGCAGGTCTACTTAAAATTCATCCTGACATAGCCTGGGAGTCAGGCCTATTTAAAGCTCCACTGCAGATTCTAACTATCCAGTTAAGGTTGGAAATAACTGATCTACAAGAACAGCATGGCATCTAAGAATATTTATGGTTGATGTTCTTCAACATATTTATCTGAAAGGAAAAGACAATATGAAATATTTTTGGTGAAGTCTAAACTTTCCTGTTTCTGGGCTGAGCCCTGGTGGTGTAGTGGTTGTGTGTGGGACTGCAGCCCACAGGGTTGGCAGTTCAAATCCAGCAGCAACTCTCCAGGAGCAAGCTGGGCTTCATACTCCCACCAGGGCAATGGTGCTGCCGCCCCCCCAAAACAAACAAACAAACAAACAAACAAACTAAAACTTTCCTGCTCCTTTTATCATGTTCTAATTTTAGAATGGTCATCTATCACACTTAGATAGCTACAAAAGAAGGAGCTGGAGCAATAAAAAGTCTCTTAACTATCTCATCTCCTTCCTAAATGGTAGACCTTATACCTGCTTCAGACCCTAGCTTAGGTAGGATGACTGATGGAAGTACTAAATGAAGTTATAGGCTTTGATAATTATAAGGACTAAGCATTTTAATTGCAAAACTCTGCTTATTGTGATGCAAAGGGATAGAGCATTTTTATTACATGATTGAGACTAGGAAAATAATAAGGGATGGTAATTTTATTGTCATTAGTTTCTGTCAAGTTAATTCCAGTGCATGGAAATCCTATATGTGTTCCATAGTTTGTTTCTAAAATAATTGTGGTCTTTGTCATTTTTTGTTGAAAACATGCACAGCAAAATGGCATGCAACCTGTGTCAGAATCAATTTATGCTAAAATCTTGGGAATAAAGCATATATGGGTATATATGTTTCTATGTGTAAGTATGTATGATGTGTGTGTAAATATATAAATGAGTACATGTATATATAAATGTATACACACATATAAATGGGTACATGTGTGTATGTGTGTAAAAATGCATATACATTTGGAGAGAGAAGCATAATTTAAAAAGGAAAAAACTATTTTTTTATAGACTGAGATGGGATGTTTTCTCAATATTTAACTGCTCTTGCATATAAAGCTCTTTCTTCTACACATTGGTTGTCTATGAATTTATTTCTCTAGTCTACCCAGACTGGCACATTAGGTTGACTGCTAATCCAATATGACAAAAAGCTCAATAGTCTCTCTCTCTCTCTCTCTCTCTCTCTCTCTCTCTCTTTAGACTTTTGCTTAGTTCTATTAGCTGTTGCTGAATAATTTTTGTCTTCATTTTCTTGGTTCTGTTTTTCTCTGCTTTGCTTTTGTGCATATCTCTGTGCATATAGTCTGTGCATATAGTCTATGCATATCTATCTGGACAATATAGGTGGGATGAATAATCTGGAGGCAAGAAAAATAGGACCCAGAGTTCCAGAGGGAGAGATGGAGATAGAGATGGAGAGATGGGAGAATAAGAGGGTGGTGCCAACAAACCCATTAACTAGGGAAGAATAGGTGATATAAAATTGATGGTGAGGAGGGCATAGGATGCTGGGGTGAGGGTGGGGGTTTATCCAGGTCAATGTAGCCAAGAGGATTTCCCAAAACCTGAAAGAGGGCTAAACATGATAATGGGGTGGGAAGAAAGTAAAAGGAAACAAAGGAAGGAACAGGGAGGCATGTGACAGTTATAGAAGTCTAAATACAGTCATATATATATGTACATTTATATACATGGACAGGGGAATAGAGCTATGTACACATATTAATTTATAATGTTCACCTTTCCTGACACAATTGCTCAAGACAAAATTGGTGCATAATCAACTGTGGTAAAGAAAACTGATGGTGTCTAGCTATCAAAAGATATAGCATCTGTGTTTTTAAAGGCTTGAAGATAAACAAGCAGCCATCTAGCTGAGAATAAACAAAGGCAACATCGAAAAAAGTACACTGGCCTGTGTGATTATGGGGTCAGGTATCAGGCATCAAAGACACAAAACAAAACAAATAAAAAGCATATCAATGGGAATGAGGGGGAAAAGAAAATGGAGACCCAAAGCCCATTAGTAATCAATTGGACACCCACAATGAAGAGAAGAAGCAATCAGGGTATAGTAAAGCGCTGATGAAACACACAACCTTCCTCTATTTCTTTAATGCTCCCCACCCCACCCCACCATACCCCACCCCACCTCACTGCACCCACTACCATGACCCCAATTTTCTCTTACCAATCTGGCTGGACCAGAACAGATATACTGGTACAGATAAGAGCTTGCAACACAGAGAATACAGAACAGATAAACCTCTCAGGATCAATAAGTAGAGTAGCAATACTTGGAG
Source organism: Nesogale talazaci (assembly GCA_004026705.1). Taxonomy (NCBI): domain Eukaryota; kingdom Metazoa; phylum Chordata; class Mammalia; order Afrosoricida; family Tenrecidae; genus Nesogale; species Nesogale talazaci. Next base: position 15,140 of record PVJH01028545.1, read on the forward strand.
GGTCGGGGGAAGGGGGAACAGATCATAATGATTGATGTACGGCCCCCATCCCAGGGGGATGCACAGAAGAAAAGTGGGTGAAATGATACAGCAGTCAGTGTAAGACATGAAAAAATTAAAAAGAGAAAAAAATTTAAATTATTAAGGGGGCAGAGGGAAGGGAAGGAGAGGGGGCTTGAGGAGCTGAAGCCAGGGGTCTTAATAGAAAGAAAATGTTTTAAACAGGATGATGACAACACATTTGCTGATGTGTTTGACAAAATGTATGGATTGGCATGAGTTGTAATAGCCACAAATCAAATCGAATAAATTTTTAAAAGGCATAAAAGTCACATGTGCAGAGAGGGAAGATGGTCACAGAAAGAGGGAGGCAGAATGAGGCATGGAAGAGACAAGAATCACCGGGAATCATCAGGAGCTAGGAAGAGGCAAAGACACTTGCCCTTGTGCCTTCAGAGAGAGCATCAGCCAGCTAACATTTTGATTTCAAATTGCTGGCCTCCAGCACAAAGAGACAATAAATGTCTATTCTTTAAAACCATCCAACCTGTGGTACTTAGCTATGGCAATCCTAGAAAACTACATTTTAGAATTCTTCTTTTTTTTTTTTTTTTGTCATCACTGCCCTCAGGTAATGGGAGTAGGAGGCCCATTAAAATTCTTTTTATTTTTGTTTTGTTTTGTTTTTTGGGCATCACTGCTCTCCGGTGGTGGAAGTAGGAGGCCCAGCCCCACTGCTGGAATTGAACCTCCGTTCCAGTGGGCCGCAGTCCTGCGCACAACCACTACGCCACTGGGGCTCAGCCCTAGAATCCTTTTTAATACTTGGTATTAACTCTTTTGTTGTTTGGGTACTTTTCCTTGGTCATGGAAGATGAGTTATCCAGGTAACAGTCTAATCTATGGTTCCATGTTTGTTGTTGAGCCTATCAGATGCTGTTATGAGAGCCTGCCATGTATTACTGAATCTAAATGTTTCATATGCTTTTCAAGGCTGTGTATTTTTACAAGTAGATCACCAGACTTATAGGTGGGAGTTGGGCTAATAATTAAGTGCTTAAACACTGATGCCTCCCACGTACCCACTGTATATTTATACTGTGACAAATGCTATGCCAAACACAAGGACCATCTCCTTGAATTCGTACAAGCTGCAAGAAATCTACTACCAGCCTCTTTGTGACGATAGTTTAATAAATAGTTCCAATATCTAAAGGCCTAATGCTCTCAATCATTACACTTTTTATCTCTAGTTTTCTACTGGATTGGACTCTCGGTGACTACATATGAGTCAGATTAGAACTGCCCTCCATAGACTTAACAATGTTTTTTTTTTTTTTTTTCTGATACAGATCACAAGACTTTTATTCTGAGGTACCTTCTGCCTGTCAGTTAGAAAGTCAAACATATTATCTTGATGTTCCATGTGAATTTTTCAAACCCTACACTGTTCTCTCTTTAGTGTTGTGCAGCATGGCTTTTAAAAAGGCATTGTCATCTGTTTTATTTGCCTCCAGTGTTTATAGTTGGAGTTCTTGAAATTACCAGAAGTTTTATGTCCATTTATAAGTTCTATGTGCCTATATTGGTTCCCCAAACTGACCGGGATCCATTTCTTGAGTGTCCCTTCTCATTTTTCTTTCCATGAGATATCTGCACCCTCCCTGTCAGTCTAGCTGTATGCACACCCACCTCTTTACTGCTGCCTGTTCTACCACCCGACCCTTGGGAACCACGCTTGCTCCCTTCCCTCTACGTCTCTTTTGGCTCTTGACCTCTGTTTTGGGATTTGTTCTAGGTTCTCTTGTGTGGGAGGCTTTTCCACTTAATTAACCTGAGAAAGATGTGAAGGCAGTGTTCAGGCCCTCAACTGTGCTCTTTTTTTTTTTTCATGGATACTAGATGCATTTGTCAATACACTTCTTTTACTGGGCTCATGCTGTTCTCCTTCAAATTGATCTGTGCATAGAGCTCCAATTTTGCAAAGGACCTCCAGCCTTCTTAATGCCGAATTTCCTTCCCAAACGTATTCCCTACACCTTCACAGAACCACCCACACAACGCAGACTTCTTCCAGTAGTCTGACCAGAACAATGAAACTTATAAACGTACAAGAGACCATTTTGCATGCAACTTCCTCATTCACATTTGGCCAAAAGAGGAAAATGAGTTTAAGCTCCCCAGAGAGTTTCCACTTGCAAATGAGATATTAAAAGGAGATTTCTCCTGCCTGAGCCCTCACAAGGAGCTGGGATTCCCAAGGCACACATAACTATCAGCAAAACGTCTCCTATGCAGTTGAGCATAATTTTCTCTCTTAATGAATGAGTAATTCCTGTGTAAAAGGCTTCATGGAGACTGCTCATCACTTGTCAGCAAGGCTGTTCCATTCCCTGGACCTTCCCCAGCTTGCTCTTGAAAGCATTATAATGTGCTGCCAGGGGGTCCTTCCAGGATAGATGGAGTTTGAAGTGCTATCAGAGGAAGCTGCTTGGGCCCAGATTAAGCTGTCTCTAACCTACTCTCAGTTTTGACATTCTCGGTTTTCATATATTTTTTTCTCTTTTCATTTGTTACACATTCGTCATTTAAGACAGTCTAGTGGGTATTGTGTTCTTTGGAAATGCTAGAATTTGGTTTCTTGGAAATTATTAAAATTGTTGTATTAAAAGCAATGTATAGACTTGATATGGTTGAAGGAGGTTTCATTCAGTGTGCAGCCTGCTGGAAGTACACATTGACAGTGTGAGGGAGCTACTTGATCTCTGCTGATAGATTTGGATCCCGCATCTGATCTCCTGCTATATCACCTGCAGATCATAGGAAACCCCAGGAGATTGATTATCTTGGATTCATATCTTGGATTTGGATTTACTCAATTTACACTGACCAGATTGAGGTCTTCCTTCTTCATCTTATTGCTCCCTGTTTACCAGCTCTTGTAGCAACAGGAGTCAGGAGAAGCCTTTAGCTGACATCTTACCCACAGACTTGAACCAGACTGGACTTACCCACTTCTACACCTGTTTCAGACATTTCTTGATATAAATCACTTTTTCTATACCTACACATATAGTGTCACTGGTTTAGCTTCTATAAGGAAAGCAGCCTAAGTCACTTTGGGTATCTATACTTTTCTTTAATATTTTTACTTTTTATTTAAATAAATCAGATATAAAAGTGCATGGCAAGGTTGTAATTAAGAGAGGCTGGACACATTTAAAATTTTATTATACTCACTGATGTTCCCAGCAGGTCAATCAGGAAGGACCACATGGATAAAACACATGGAATGTTGCATGTATGAAATAATATGACATGGGTGGAGAAAGGTTGCTTTTGTTGGTAAAATCTCATGTTATAGAAAATATAGTTACTACCAACAGATATTAATTTCTATCTAGGTCTGAGTTTTGTAAGTTTTATTTATTTGGCTGTTGAGTACCACCTTTGAAATATGTGTTACAAAACTTAATTGAATTGAATTTATATTTGTTTCTTTACTGTTGCTTGAGAACAAAATGTGTATCGATCCTTTCTGAGTCAATACATATGGGCTTTATCCTGTTATCAATCAGAACATTTTACCAAAATATGGCTTTGCCACAAGTATATAATGAAATACAATGAATGATTTATAAATCTAATTTAAAGGGTTTTACTCATGTATGGCAAGACATGCAAAACAAGGCATTTTTGAATTTTCTGTAAGTTATGTAAGTTGATGAGGTGAAGAATTTCTGCTAGATATTTATTTAAGAGAAACAAGGCCACTAATTTCAAGCTGGTGAAACAGTTATATCATTGAATGGATCATGGCAATGAGAAAATCACCTTAAAGATGAGAGCACAACTCTAATTCTGCTGATTTACAATAGGACAAAAACAATGCTTGACTCCTTCTGGAAGACCAAGCCACATGAGTGACGAGGCTTTGAAGAGGTAGCACATAAGTTTAAGCTTGGTTTTATCAGAGCAGAGAGTTAACAGGGGAAGGTTTAAAACATCATTGAACTGGTTTTTTTTTTTACAGTTAGAGAAAAGGAAACATAGTCCTGAAGAGGCGATATGCCCGTGGCATGCCCTATTGACAGATTATGACCTATGACATTGTCCTCCTGACCTCTGGCTCGGCATCCTTTCAGCCTTACTGAGAGGGTTGAGAAGAACCTTTTCAGATAATACAGAAATCTTCAGGTAGAATGTCTTCAGATTTTACCAGAACACTCAAATGTTCAGCAAGGTCATCGACAGTGAGTTTTAGAGTAGATAACCTGAGACCACCTCTGAGGGATAATATTTGCTTCTGGATGATGCGGCCCAACCATGACTGAACTCAGGCTGGAGGACCAGACTTTAAAATGCCCTTTCTATTCCTAGCCTCCTTTGAGTGCTTAGTAAAGCATGGATCCACAATTTAATGAATATTTCCTGAATGTGTGCTTTCCTGTCATACTTTCTGGTATGATAATCTTGAGACCTCATCATTTTTAAAAGGATTTAATCTCTTATTTATTTATTTATTAAAAATGCTTTTATTGGGGGCTCTTACATCTCTTATCTTATATATATCAATCCATATATTCCTCCAATGTGTCAAGCAATTTGTACATATGCTGCTATCATCATTTTCAAAGCATTTTTCCCACTTGAGCCCCTCATATCAACTCCCCATTTCTTCCCCTTCCACCCCCCACCTGCCCTCCCTCATGAACTTTAATAAGTTATAGATTTTTTTTCCATATTTTACATTGTCCTTTATCACCCCTTAACCACTTTCTTGTTATTTGTCCCCCTGGGAAGGGGTTCTAGGTTGATTCTTCTGATCAGTTCCCCCTTTCTCCCTCCACTTGTAATCTTCCTGATATCTCTCTACTCCCCTTGTTGGTCCTTGAGGGATTTATCTATCTTGGATTCTCCATGGCGCAGACTGCTATCAGTAGCAGTGTGTATGCTCTGGTATAATCTGATTTATAAGGTTGTGTTGAAGTGATGATATTGGGGTGAGGGAAGCACCAAAGAACTAAAGGAAAGTTCTGTGTTTCATTGGTGCTATACTGCTATACTGAATCCTGATGAGCACATCTCTTTCCTGTGACCTTTCTGTGAGGGATATCTCCAGATGAGTATTGGTTTCCATTCCATTCCACCTCCCTTCCTGCGTGCCCTCACCTTGGGTGTGGTTTTAGTCTGGCTCTTAGATGCCTGATACCCAACCCCTTCGACTCCTCATGGTCACACAGGCTGGTGTGGGCTTTGTTGTGTCTGAGCTAGATGGCCACTTTTTTATGTTCAAGCCATTAAGACCCCAGACACTGCCCCTTTTAATAGCTGGGCACCAACAACTTTCTTCACCACATTTGCTTATGCACTCATTTTTCTTCAGTGATCATGTTGGGAAGGTGAGCATTACAGAATTCTGGATTGTTAGGGTACCTCAGTATTTTTATTGTATGCTAAAATAGGTTGCAATTGAGTTCCGTCTGATTTATGCTGACTTTATTTGTGCAGAATAGAATTATACTCATGAGTTTTCAAAGTTGTGCTTTTGATACCAATCAATCAGCAGGTCTTTTATCTAAGACAGCTCTAGGTAGGTTCCAAAAACCAAACTTTTGTTTAGTATACAAGTATTTTATGATTCACGTCATTCAGAGATCATTAGTATACATGATAGGAACTAAAATTATACTTATTAATTTTATGGGTAAGTGGAAAATTAGCAAAATAATTCTTATATCAAAAATTTTTGTGGTCTGCTCTGGGTCTTTAAGGTAATAATGAATTAACATATACAACAGCTTATATTTCATAAATGAACACAAATAAAGTTGATGCATGCATAGAAGGAGGAAATATTCAAGCAATTATAATCTTTTTTTTTCTGCAACTGATTATGTGGCCATAGCTCATATTTAGAACTATTCCTTTTCCTTTAGCAAGCTTCTCCACTCCTCATGGTTCTTCGTATTCATCCTGAAGGTCTGAGACATTAGAAGTCATACCAAATTTCAGCTACTATTATATTTCTAAAAGATATCCTAAGGAATCTCCTAGATTCAAAACCTAACCTGGCTTCTCTTCATTATAAAATATAATCTGATTTTCCTTTGGTATAATTCACTGTCATCAAGTCAATTGTGACTTTCAGTGACCATATACAACTACTCCTTTGGGTTTGTCAGACTTGAAGGATTTATGAAATCAGACCACCCCATCTTCCTCCCATGAAATTGCTTTTGAGTAGCAGCTCAGGGTATTGCCCACTTTGCCACCAGGACTGCTTATTCCTCCCTTCTTTGCTTTGTTGATGCAGAAATGTGAGGAGCTCAAAATGTCCAGGACATATTATTAAGTTCTAGTTCAATGGAATCATTGTTAATCGATGAGTGGGAGTAGTCCTCTCTTTGGAACTCTGCCCTCCATATACAAAGAACATAAATGTGCAGGGGCTGGAATCAAGAATCACTCAAGCAAGGCCACTAAGTAGACAAGTGTGTGGCACTGCTCTCATTTCTACCCTTTGGTGCCTGGACTGGTGGATCCTGGCTATGCAAGTAACAGCATCACATGTTGGAAAAAGACCATAACCTGGAGGAGATTTTATCCTAGGGGATAAGTAGGTCTTCGTATTGAGAACCCAAACCCAGACAAATTGACATAAGACAGGAAATTATTATATGGTCCCAACCAGAGCCCCTTTCCTATTGGCACATTCATTCTTCAATAATTGTTTTGGCTGTCCCAGGGACTTCTTTTCCAAACAATTGTCCAAATCTAATAGGAATTGATTTTCCCAAGAAGTTATTTTGACAACTGCCAATATACTGACATGGGTATACAAAAGATTTTATCTCAAAGTATATGTGATATAATTCATATTCCAGAACGTTTTGTAGGAAACAGTGTATATTAATTAGAGCACAGTCTGTACAAAATTAGCTCATATCACATATCTTATTTTATTTCCTTTCTTCAACTTGCTCCCTTTACAAGTATAATACTAATGTAATTGACCTTCAAAAAGCTTGTGAAAAAATTAATTCTATTTTAATTACATATTTTTGAAATGTAAAAGTTCATTTTTTTCATTCATTTTTTTCTTAATAAATCCTTCTATTGGGTGGGGCTCTTAAAGTTCTTATAACAATCCATACATCAATTGTATCAAGTGTATTTGTACATATTTTGCCATCATCATTTTCAAAAATTTTTCTTTCTACTTGAGCCCTTGGTATCAGCTCCTCTTTTTTGCCTCCCCTGACCTCATGACCTCTTGATGAATTCTAAATTGTTACTGTTTTCATATCTTGCAGAGTGTGCTGTCTCCTTCACTCACATTTCTGTATACTGAGCTTTCTGAAGCCCTTCTTAGGTGCTGTTTATCTGAATTCCTCTCTCAGCCTCCATATTTAGAGAATATGAGATTACCTCTAATATCCATTCATCTTCCCTACCTTCCTGAGCTTTTTCTTCCCAAATCCTGAAGAATCCTGTATTGTCATTTCCATAAAATGTGACAATGCACACATACAATAAATCGTAGAAGTTTCCCCTGGGGAATAGGGTGAGACCTTCTCATTTTCATCGTTTCTCTATTTAAAGGTTTCTCTTTAAGAATCAGCCAAAGAAAGTACAGAGCCTGTTTAACACATGAAGTGAAAGGACAATGGAATTTATCTAGAAAACATAAATCAATTGTCTTGGGTGGAAAGGAAGCACGTCTTTCGTGTTTCTTTCCATAAAGATTTGAATGCAACTTTTTATAAATGTTTTAGTTGGTATATTTCAGCTAATAGTTTATATGGGGCCACATGGTGGTTAGGATATATCAATTGCCCTATTGCTTCCATAATTGAAAATTAGCAAGGCAGTTCTAAAGTCCAAAAAAAGTCTTTTAAATTCTCTGAGGTATTGTTGAATGGGGTATACACAATCAATGTTCAGCAATTTATGACTAGATTATCAATGAACATGCTGCTTAGACTTTAATGTGCACATGAGTTACCCATAGATCTTGCTCAAATAAATATTATAAATGCAGAGATCTAGCAGTTTGAAGTCACCAGCGGCTGCCTGGGAGAAAGAGGAGACTTTCTAGTCTGGTAAAGAGTTAGTCTCAGATGTTCAACTCTGGTAAAGATTACAGTCTCAGATCTCCACAGGGAACATCCAACTCTGCTCTCTCTCTTCCCCAGGAGTCATGAGCTAAAATTCTCTCCAGAGCACTGAGCTTGGGTTTTTGTTTAGAATGCAGTGCCTATAAGGATCCCTGGTGGCATGGTGGGTTACCACTGAACTACCAACCACAAAGTCAGCAGTTCAAAACCTCTAGGCGCTCATCAGGAGAAAGATGAAGCTTTGTACTCCTGAAAGAAGTTGCAGGGTGCTGTGCATGTGTTTTCCTAATTCCATGTTCCATGACCTCAGGTTGATAACTTGAAATCAGCCATGGTGGAGTGTTTAAACCAAGGAAATTGACAAACACTACAAAGGAGAGATTTTCTTTGTATCTTTCTTTCTGCCAGTCAATTTAACAGCACATCACTGTTTGTATGCCACGTCTGGCCTGACCCTGATTTTTACAATGGCTCATGAAGTTGTTATTATTAGCTGCTGTCGTCATGAGATAATTGCACCTCAACTAAATTCTCATGGCTAGGGATTGAGTCAAAGCTGTCAATCAAGTAGTAAGTTGATGATGCCTCCTTGGGAGTGTGGACTTTTTTTTGAACAGTAAAGGACCCTGGGAACTGCTGTGTGTGACACTTCACCTTTCTCCTCACTGAGATTTCACTGGGACTCTGTACTCCTAGAGGGGTTGCCCCATGTGGGCTGCTCAACCCTGAGGCCTGTGCACAATCTGTCATGTGCTCAGTGATTTTGGATCCATGCAACTCTGCACCCTCCAGCCTGTGAGCTCTCTGCTTTACCATTCTGCATCACCAGCATGAAGCTACGTGAGTCTGAAGAGGATTAGAACTGGATTTTGAGGCTCAAGATTTGTCTGGGCTGAGACACTTTCTTTTGATATAAGATGTGACTTTGTCTCAAGCTCTAATATAATGTCTCAGACATTATATCTTTTGATAGCCAGGTACCATCAGCTATCTTCACCACTCTTGCTCATGCCCCCACATGTCATCATTGATAACCTCAGGAAGGAGTGCACACAGTGATACATTTTTTTTCCTTTTTGATAGCTGAAACCTGGTCCTTTCGACACCTCATGGCCCTACTGGCTGTTGTATTTCTTCTGTATGGGCTTGAATATTTCTCAGTTAGATGGCTGTCTGTTTATCTTCAGACTTTGAGACCCCAGCTTCTTTAACCTTTGAAAGCTGGGTGCGATGAGTTTTTTGTTTTTGTTTTTTTTACCACATTTGCTTATGGACCTATTTGACTTTAGTGATCATGTTGGGCCAGTGAATCTCTTGGAATACCAGATTCATAGAACAAAATGTTCTTACATTGAGGATGTTCCTGGGTGGGGGGCCCAGGTTTAGCCCTACCTTAGTACTAAACCTCTCTCTATATCTTTGTGCCTTGATTTATTCCCTCCTTATAATATGATTATATTTACATATATACCTGCCTGTGCTTAGACCTCTACAAGTGCCCTTTGCCTTCTAGTTCCTTCCTCTATTTCCTTCTGCCTTCCTCCTATCCCACTATCATGCTCAGCCTTCATTTGAGTTTCAGTACTTCCTCTCTGTTACATTGCCCTGACTTAAGCCCTGCTAGCCTCCCACATCCTCCTTGCCATCGATTATGGGCCACTTGTTGTTCCTCCCATCCCTGAGCCTGTCTATGCTTCCCTTCCTTTCCCCCCTCCCCCACGTCCCCCAGGAACCATCAGTCCAATCGATCTCTCCTGACTGCCCATCCAGGAATGCTCCCTTCTTGATTCTATCCTTGTTAAATACTTCTTTCTTTCTCTCCAATTTCTAGTAAAGAGTAATCATTTTTGTCCTGTGTACATTACTTTTTCTAGATTAAAAAAAATTAAGTGAGGTCATACTACATTTGTCATTTTATAAATTACTTATTTGACTCAGCAGTATGTCTTCACATTCCACCTACAATTGCAGAATGTACCAATTTATCCTAATGACTAATATTCTGTTGTATACATATACCACATTTTGATTATCAATTCATCTGTTGATAGATGTTTAGATTAGTTCCATGTTTTATATATTTAGAAAAGCACTAGAGTTAAAGAAGTCTTTGACTCTCTGGTTTTGGTCTTTGGTGTAAAAGCCTATGATTGAAATTCAATCACCTTGCACTTCTATTTTCAGTTTTCTAAATAATTGTTTAAGCCACAGTTTTTCCACCAGGGCTATCCTATTTTGCACATTTAGCAACGATGGAAAAGGTTCAAAATTTCTCACAACTTCACCGATATTTTTGTCAGCAATGATATCCCTCATTCCAAATCCTCTGCCGAATTAGGCTTGAATTTCTGGCAGTTCCATGCCAAATGTTGTTGGATGATTTTCAGTAAAACTTTACCTGAATGTAATATTAATGATAGTGTTCCTAGTGAGAATAAAATGGTATCCAAATTGTGGTTTTAATTTGTAACTCTCTGATGATGAATCAAACATCTTTATATGTGTTTGTTGGCGACTAGCATGTGCTCTTTAATCAAATGTCTAGTTAAGTCCTTTGGTGGCCACAGGGACCTCTTGATGTTTTTCTCATGATTGCTGGAAGGATTCATTCACTGTGCGATTAGTCAAGTACCTTGAACCAGAAGCCAGTACCAGATATTTCTGATTACTGTCAATGTGTAGATTGTTTAAATAGTAGGAAATATTGGTTTTTCTTACTTTATTCTCTTTCATAAATATGTGAGCTCCTTGGGGACTTTTTTTTTCCCATTCATAAAAGAAGAAATGTTTGATTTTTCTTTTTCTGTAAAGCATGTGGTTGGAATTTTAATTTTGATTGTGTTGAATCTATAATTCTATTTCAGTAGTATTGGCACCTGAACAATATGACATCTTCCCACCTGTAAATATATAACATCTTTCCATTCCTTTAAGTCTCTGATTTTTTCAGGAATATTGTGTAGTTTTCATTGTATAATTCACATTGTTGGTTAGATTTTATGCTTAGCATTTTATTATCTTAGATGCTATCATAAATGGAATGTTTTTCTTAATTTCCCTTTCAGATTTTCATTTCTGGCATATAGAAATCAAACTGATTTTTGTTTGTTGACCTTGTACCTAGAAATTTTTGAGTATCTGTCTTTTACCACCAGATGTTGTTTTATGAACTCTTTGGGATTTTTTATATAGGACCATATCACCCACAAATAGACACAGTTTTTACTTCTTTGAATCTAACCCCAAAGCAAAGAACTCACAGCCATTTAAGTCATTTCCAACTAATAATGACCCCACAGGGCATAGCTAGAACTTGCTTTTCGGTTTCTGAGACTGTACATTTTTATTGGATCAGGCAGATTCATTTTTCTCCCATGTACCTGTTTGTGAGAGAAACTGTTGACCTTATGGCTATTGGTCTCTCACATAACTCACAATATCATCAGGGCTCCTTTCCCAACCTAGATAAGATTGTACGTAGTTTTCTTATTGCTTTGGCTTTATTCCAGAAATGTAGAGATATCTTAGCATTAGAAAATGGACATCATATACCATATCAGTAGGAAAAAGAAAAAGAACCACATGTTAATCTCTATGGATATAGAAGATGAATTTGTTAAAATCCAACACCCTTTCTTGAAAAACTAAACAATCTTGGAATAGAAGATAAATTACAATTTCTTCAAACTAGATGTTATGTTTATTTCCCTCCTTTGGTGTTTTGTCTCTAAGACAATATTAAATTGAAATGGTCAGAGTGGGAACCTATGTCTTGTTCCTTAATTGAAGGAGTAAGCATTTTACTCAGTTTTTCTCTGTAAGGCACTTTATGCTCATTTTCTAATATTGAGTAATTCGTGTATTCTTAAATAAATGTCACTTAGTTTGAGTATCTTACTCTTTTTATTTGTGTTAAATTCTGTTTACTAGTGTTTTGTTGAAGATTGTTGCATTTGTATTCATAATATATGTAGCTT
>PVJH01028546.1:0-27224 GCA_004026705.1 Nesogale talazaci
ATCCCTGTCATTTTGCCTGTGAATCTGGCGACCCCTGTGAAAAGGTCGTTCGACCCCCAAAGAGGTGGTGACCCACACGTTGAGAACCACCGCCCTATCTCTTTCAGCTCTGTCTCTCCTTTTCCTTGTGAAATAGATTTCCAAGATGCCTTCCTACCTCTCTCAAATACATTTTCCAATTCCTCTCACCAACCTCCTGGTCCATTCAGATGCAGCCTTATTATGAAAACGCTTATTCTGTTCTCTTCTTCCCGTGCACACCCCAGCGCTCCCCATTTGCCTGTCACTCCCTCCCTTCCCCCAGTTCCCCACTGTGTGTATCTCCAGCTCCCACACCACTTAACCCTGTCGACTATCCCTATGCACCACTCATAACTGCACCTCAAGGCCGCAGTACACCGAAGAAGTCAAGAGAAAAGTAAACCCATGGAGTGCTCTGGAAAAGAGGCCTTGGAATTACCAAAAATAGAATTCAGAAGAATGGTGTTTGGGTACCTTTCAGATATGTGCAGAATGCTCATGAGAATGGAAGGAATTGAAGAACTAGAAACCATACCCCAAAAGGAATGCCGGACAGTAAACAATGACACACAAACAAACAAACAAACAATGGGACAACAGAATGAGCTCACATGGTAAGATACCTGAATAATGGAATGGGAGAAAAGGAAAACAGAACTGGTGAACTCCAAGACAGTTCCTCTGATTACAACTGATTACAAACATGAGAATGATGTAGGACATTGCTAAGAGAAATAACCAATATCTCAAAACATATTTATGGAAAGCAACATGTCACAGCTTAAACACAAGGGAAGAGAAATCCATCTGATCCAGCAAAATGGCTTCTTCTTCTTCTTCTCCTTCTCCTTTTTCCCAAGCAAGACTTCTGCTAGGTAGAGGGGGTGAGAGGCACAATACAGCAGGGTATGCTCTCCCATCTTCATCACAACACAGTTCACAATAGCAAGAAGCTGGAAACAGCCCCCAAACCTCTCTATAGAAGACATTTACACAATAGCATTCTGGCATCCTTAGAACCAGTGGGCAATACATGAAGTACCTCATAATGTGGACGGGCCTGGAAACCATTATGCTGAGGAAAGCTAGTCAATCACAAAAGGGCAGATGCCTCTATGAGACCATTGCTATAATGATAACCACCAAGACAAAGGCAGGCCTGTGTTCTCAGGTGCTGCATTCTTCTAATCAGATCTTCTAAGCAGTAGAGGGGGGTGTACCTATCCAAAGCTAAAACACTGCCACAGAGAAGGCCTTTTCTTTGCAGGGGTCCATTTCTCCAAAACCAGATAATCAAATTGTATCAGAGCCTAAATCATGAGTTCCCAGGTTTCAGACTATGGGTAGACAATGCAGGGCCAGAGTCATTCGCCTCTGGTGAATCCACACTGGGCACAGGTCAGGGAGCACAGCCCGGCTACCAGGCAGAGCGCATTGGCAAGTGGACCCGTGTAGCTGTGACCAGGCTGAAATTCGACACCTGATTATTTATTCTTCCTTTTGACTCAATTTGAATTCGTTCTAGTTTTATTGTTTTTTATGCTTTATTTAAGGATTTTCTTGTTTTTGTTTTTTGGTGGTGGTGGTGATTATAGAACGATTTTCTTTATATGAAACCCAGGATAGGTAAATCTATAACCGACATAATAATTTCTTAGGATTATGGTTGTGTCAGTCTGGGTAGACTTGAGGAACAAATTCATAGACATGCATATGGATATAAGGGTACGTTTTATGTACAAGAGGAACAGGACATTGAAAAAGCATCCCAACCCAGTCCGGTTCAAAGTCAGAAGTCCGATATTAGCCCATATGCCTGGTATTAGTCTATAAAGCCTCCTTCCGACTCATGAAGTCACAGGTCAGTGGGTGCAGAGTCCCGGCACTGGCAGGAGTCTCCCCATGGTGCCTCGTTTCCAGGGCTCAGGGTCCATCAGCAGCATCCAGTGGTGGTAGAAGCAACTCAGCACTGGCAGGGCTCTCCACGTGACTTCTCCAGCTTCAGAGGTCTGGCTCCATCAGGGCAAAGCCGTGTGGCTTCTCCTCCGGCTCCTGCAGCTCCTCGGATGCTGCCATCTTGTCTTGTCTGTGATTCATCGTCTCTGAGGCTAACTCCCAACAATTGGGGAGATCGCTTCCCATCTCCACGAGGGAAATATCAGAAGTCTCACGAGAAAGGCATGCCTCATTGGCTGCTCAATGGATATCTCTAGATAACAGGCCAGACTCCACCCCTGCATCTCGATCATAAAATTAACATAAACACATGACCGCCATGATGGTAGACGGCATTGGGAGAGATGGAATGCTAATAAGAAAGAACACAAGAATGAAAAAAAAGATCTAAAAATGATCATGCTGTCCTGGAGGTCAATGAACAGACCTTGAATTATTTACAGGTTTTTATTTTGTTATTATTTTTATTTTTTAAACTGATTTATATATTTTTTCTGGACATTGGGTTTTTGCTGTTGGTGTTGTCATCGTTTTGTTTTCTTGTCACTTCACCTTACGATGCCTTTTTGTTGTTGTTGTTGTTTTCAATGATTTTATTGGGGGCTCTTACGGCTCTTATAACATTCCATACATCATTTGTATCAAGCATATTTGTGTACATGTGGCCACATTCATTTCCAAACATTTTCTACTTGAGCCCTTGGTATAAGCTCCTCTTTTCCCCTCCTTTTTTTAATAAATCATTTTATTGGGGGGGAACCTTGTTTTTTGGTACATATTATTATCTCTCCAACTCTATCTAGATAAGATAGGCTGGATGAACACTCTGGAGGAGAAAATAACGGGATTGATGGTTCCAGGGGACATGGGAGATGGGGACGTGGAGGAAAGGAGGTGGTGTTGACCAACCCAGGGATAAGGGAATAAGTGATTCAAAATCAATGACAAGGTGAGTATGACAGGGCTGATAGGGATTGATCAAGAGTAATGTAACAGAGAGAAAATACTGAAACCCAAATGGAGGCTGAGCATGATAGTGGGACAAGAGGAAAGGAAAAGGGAAAAACAGGAAAGAACTGGGGGATAAAGGGGATTTATAGAGGTCTAAATACAAGCATATACATAAGTAAATATATTTTTATATTGTGATAGGGAAATAGATCTGTGTGCATATACTTTTAAGGTTAATATTAGGACAGCAGATGGGCATTGGACCTCCACTCAAGTACTTCCTCATTGTAAGAATACTTTGTTCTATTGAATTGGCATTTCATGATGCTCACCTTCCCGACAAGATCACTGAAGACAAATGTGCGCATAAGTAAAAGTGATGAAGAAAACTGATGGTGCTTGGCTATTGAAGATATAGCGTCTGGGGTCTTAAAGGCTTGAAAGTAAACCAGTGGCCATCTAGCTCAGAAGAAACAAAGTCCACATGGAAGAAGCATATCAGCCTGTGTGACCAAGAGATATCGAAGGGATCAGGTATGAGGAATCAAAGAACTAAAAATTATATCATTATAAATGAGGGGGAGTACAAATTAGGGACCCAAAGCCCATGGGTAGGTGAAACGACATACCCTTACAGAAGGGTCAAAGGGAGGAAATGAATCAGTCCAGGTACAGTGTAGCAACGACGAAACATGCAACTCTCCTGTAGTTCTCAAATGCTTCCTCCCACCCACTATCATGATCCCAAGTCTACCTTACAAATCCAGCTAGACCAGGGCATGTACACTGATACAGATAGGAACCAGAAACATAGGAAATCCAGGACAGATGATCCTTCAGGACCAGTGGGGAGAGTGGGAATACCAAGAGGATGGAGGGAAGGTGGAGTAGAAAGGGGGAACTAATTGCAGGGATCTACATATAACCTCCTCTCTGTGGTATGGACAGTAGGGAAGTGGGTGAAGAGACACATTGAATAGTGTACACTATAACCAAATAATGATAATTTGTAAATTATTAAGGGTTCATGAGGGAGGGACCGGGGGGAGGGAGGGAAAATATGAAGGGCTGATACCAAGGGCCTAAGTGGGAGAATGTTTTGAGAATGATGATGGCAACAAATGTAGAAATGTGGTCTGCATACAATAGATGTATGTATTGGTCATGGTAAGAGTTGTATGAGCCCCCCAAAAATGATTTTTTTCGGGGGGGCATCACCACCCTGGTAGGAGTAGGAGGCCCAGCCTTGCTCCTGGAGAGCTGCTGCTGGATTTGAACTGCCAACCCAGCGAACCGCAGTCCCGCACACAACCACTGCACCACCGGGACTCAGCAATAAAATGATTTTTAAATAAATAAATAGAGCTGAGCCCTGGTGGCATAAGTGGTTGAGTGCGGAACTGCGGCCTGCAGGCTTGGCGGTTCAAATCCAGCAGCGGCTCTCAAGAGCAGCACGGGGTAGCGCCCAGGACCACCAGAGGGCAGTGATGCCCCCTCAAAACAAACAAACAAATAAAAAATAAATAAATAAAAATTGAAAAAGAAAGAACACAAGAATGAACAAAATGTTCCAAAATCGATCGTGCTGTCGATTGCACAGCTCTTTTAAAATATATTCAAGTCGGGCTGAGCCCCGGTGGCGTAGTGGTTGTGCACGGGACTGCAGCCCACTGGGATGGAGGTTCAATTCCAGCTCACAGGAGCAAAGGCTGGGCCTCCTACTCCCACCACCTGAGGGCAGTGATGCCTAAAATAAAAATTAAAATTAAAAATTAAAAAAAATATATATTCAAGTCACTGAATTGCATGGCATGCGAAGTACCTGTCAAAAATGTTTAACATTTCTAAATAAATAAAAGCATCGCAAAATGACAGTAACAATACACACATATCACCGTCAGCAAGAACAAAAGCAACAAAATAAGCCTTCATCAGTCAGTTGAAGTGAAATAATAAAGAGTAAAGCAGCAGTAAATGAATGTGGAAGTATAAAAACAACAAGATAAGAAGTTGGTGCATTGAAAGAATCAGCCAACTTGGCACCCCCCTGGCAGCCGTAACAAAGGAAATGAAGCGGAAAAGGCCAATAGCAAGACAAAGAAACAAGGGTTGAAACCACAATGGAAGCGGGGAGGAGAGGACGACGCCAGGGAAGGCTGCGTGACTACACATTTGAAAACCTAGATGACATAGAATCTCGAAGAACCACCTCCCGATACAGAAGACCCCAGCAGACCCATAAGAAAAGAAGACAGTGATGCCCACAAAATAAATAAATAAATAAATAAATAAATAAATAATAAAAAAAGAAGAAAAGAAGAAACATCTCCATGAACAAGACTGGATTTCCTACTCCCACCAGGGCAGTGATGCCACACAAAAAAAAAAAAAGAGAGAGAGAGAGAGAAGAACAGGTGGCAGCAAATGTGCAAATGTGTTTGACACACTGGATGAATGCATGGATTGTGATGAGAGAGGTCAGAGCCCCCAATAAAGTATTTTTTTTTTTTTTTAGGCATCGCTGCCCTGGTGGTGGGAGTAGGAGGCTCAGCCTTTGCTCCTGTGAGCGGGAATTGAACCTCCGTCCCAGTGGGTCCCAGTCCCGCGCACAGCCACGACGCCACCGGGGCTCAGCCCTAAAGTATTTTTAAAAGAAAGAAAAAATAGATTAAGCTATTTAAAAAATTCCCAGTCTAAGAGCATCCTGGATGCGATGAATTCACAAGAGCGCTCAGAGAGGAGTTGACACATCTACCCAAACTATTTCAGAAGATAGAAAAGATTGATGAGCTCCCAAACTTCTAGAAGGCAAGTGCAATCCTGATACCAAAACTAGGCCAAGAGTTTAGCAGAACAGAAAATGACAGATCAATATCCCTTATGAACACTGGTGCAAAACTTCTCAACAAAATCTGAACTGATATCATCAACAAAATATTTTTAAAGCAATACATTACAGTCTAGTGGAATTCGTACCAGCTATGCAAGAACAGATCAGCATTCTAAAAGACAATCTGTATCACCCACTCTATAAATAAAAAGGATAAGAACTACATCATCAAGTCAACTGATATAAAAAAGGCACTTGACAAAATTCAACACCCATTCCTGATTAAACAATCAGCCCCTGGGGGTGGGGTGGGAAATGAACAACAGAAATGTGGGGAAAGGGAGACAGCAATGGTGTAAGACATGGAAATAAGAGTAATTTATCCTTCACAAGGGTAGGAGGTTGGGGGAGAGAAGGAAAAAAGGAAGAGCTGATACCAAGGGTTCAAGTAGAAAAAAAATGTTCGGAAATGGATGTTGGCAACATCTGCACAAATGTGTATGATGCAATTAATGTCTGTCTTATTAGAAGAACTTTGAGATCTCAATCAAATGATTTCTGATTTTTTTGGGGGGGTGGGGAGGTGGGCAACACTGCCTCTGGTGGTCGTGGGTGCTACCCAGTGCTGCTCCTGAGAGCCACTGCTGGATTTGAACTGCCAAGCCTGCGGGCTGTAGTCCTGCACTCAATCACTTACGCCACCGGGGCTCAGCCCCTCAAATGACTTCTTTATTCTGTTTTTAAATCAGCAAAAGTAGAAGAGAAAGGAAATTCCTCAGCATAATCAAGGCTATCAACTTAAAACCAAGAGTCAACGCCCAGGTCATTTGGGAGCAATGAGCCAATGGAAACCAGAGAAAGCTGACTTCTACCATCCCTTTTTCCCATTGCTGTGCTGGAAGTCCTAGGCATAGCTACCAGACAACAAAACACGCCAACCCAAACCCCACACTCTCTGCCACTGCGTGCGTCTATGCCAACTCATCGCAGCCCGAGAGGAGGGGGTAGGACTGTCCCTGGGGCCTTCCAGGTGTCCGAGGCTGTACATTTTCACAGGAGTAGACAGCCTCGTCTTTCTCTCTTGGAATGGCTGGTGGGGTCCAACCCCTGCCGTGGCGGGGAGCAGTTCAATGAGCCACCCGCTATGTCACCAGGTTCCAAAGAAATTAAAGGCATTTAAATTGGCAAAGACATACAACTCTATTTGCAGATGATAAGACGGTATAAAAAGAAAGACTTGACAAGACATCATTGAAGGTTCAGCAACATGGTAGGTACACGATCCACACGAAAAGCAATCGGAGGCTGAGCCCCGGTGGCGTAGTGGTTGTGCGCGGGACTGCGGCCCACTGGGATGAAGGTTCACTTCCCATTCACGGGAGCAAAGGCTGGGCCTTCTACTCCCACCACCAGGGCAGTGATGCCTGAAAAAAAATAAATAAATAAAAAGAAAAAAAAGAAAGAAAGAAAAGCAATCGGATCCCTGTGGACCAATGGCTCTCAACCTTCCTAAAGCCGTGCCCCTTTAATCCAGTTCCTCGTGGGTGGTGACCCCCCAACCATAAAATTCTCTTTGTTGCTTCCTCACAACTGTCACTTTGCTACTGCTATGAATCGTCATGTAAATATCTGATATGCAGGGGGTGTTTTCATTGTTACAAATTGAGCATAATTAAAGCAGCGATGAATCTCAAAAACACTGTGTAATTATATATCGTGAAATATTTATTTCTAATGACAAATACTTGAGATTTTGTCTTGAAGTCTGGTGTAGCATGGGTAACAGTTCTCACGCTGGATACTCTTACATGGGCGTATCTGCATGTGGGGGGACCCATTTGGAGACAATAGAGGAGCAGTGTCTCGGTTTCTAAGGCCATCGAAAGGAAATATGTGTTTTCGGATGGTCTTTCAAGGGTCGTTTGACCCCCAAAGGAGTCGTGACCTACAGGTTGAGAACCGCTGTTGTATCCTAAGGAAGAAGGCTCTGAACTCAAGAAAACATGCCATTTAGAATGACCATATAAAAGGTTGAATAGGGGCTGCACCCCGGGGGCGTAGTGGTTGTGCACGGGACTGCGGCCCACTGGGACGGAGGTTCAATTCCAGGAGGCCCAGGGCTGGGCCTCCTACTCCCACCACCGGAGAGCAGGGATGCCCCCCCCCCAAAAAAAATAAAAGGTTGAATAAACCTAACCAGGGGCAGGGGTGGGGGGAAGACTTGCACCAAGAGAACTACCAAAAAACTATTCCAGAAAGTTTTGTCTTATGGCCAACCTCCAGTGTTTGTGTAGTGTCCAGTCTAATCTGTTCAAGTCAGTAATTGAGGTATTGCTGTTCATAGTCAGCTTATACTTGTGTAATCTCCTTTTATCAAATATGTTTTAAAGCTATGCCATTGGCTAAATTAACTACACAAGCAGTAGAATCACCTGTGTCCCAGGGAGATGATTGATATTGTTCTCTAACATAAAATGACAATTATGTCTTGAAGGTGAACCAGAGACGTATATAAACCATAGATATATGAATGGATTATGAGCTCACCATTAATTCCAGCCCCAATCTAAGAACCATTAGTTCTTATAACATAGCCCTGCCTGATGCTCACTCTCACATAGAGATCACTGAAGATATGGGTGCAATAGCAAAGTGTGAAGAAAGAACTAGATGGTGCCTGACTCCCAGAAAGAATAGCATCTGGGGTCTTAAAGGCTGGTCTTCAAACCAGCAGCCTTCTAAGTGAAATGTCAGCTAAATCCACATGGAAGAAGCACACCAACCTGTGTGATCCAAGGATTGCATGTAACATAATTCAAATCTGAAGAAGGGAATTGTGTCAGAGTTCAAATTGTGAACACATGGTTTGCAGAAGCTGTTGATGACAGTGTGTGTTAGGCAGGGTTCTCTAGAGAAACAAAACCAGAACACTAATAATTCTCTATGTATATTTATATAGATAGAAAGCTATCTAACAGAAGACATAAACAGTTAACTAATCTACAAAGCAGTGCAATTCATTTGTGTGCGACAGCTAGTACACTGGCAGTCCTTTGAGTCTTGAGGGCTGCCGAGCAGTCCTTTGTAGAGCAAACAGCAAAGCAGGTCACCCACAGTCAGGCTGAAGACAGGGTCCGACAGTCCCCAGCTAAGAGATGTATATTCCAGGAGCGTGGCAAAGCAGGGCTTGAAGAAACCTCAGTTCACAGCGAGACAGTCCATGGATTAGGGGGTCCCACGAGTAGTGTAGCCTGCAGTTCTAGGCACAGGACAAACAAGGCAGCCTGCTGGTCTGAAGATCTAAAAGCAAGAGAGCAAAGTGGAGCTCACTGAGTCATTTCTATCTCTGCCCTTCAATCAAACTCATGCACCCATTGGCCATGTTGGCATAACAAACCTACCTACCTTCTTTGGCCATGTTGGCATAACAAAGCTACCCATCACACAGTGGAAGCCCAAAAGCCATTCACAGGATTCACGTATAAATTATGCCTCAGGTGAATCCCCTCTCACCATCGTTGAGGAAACTGATTAATGTGTATTTTGAGCTCAGGAGGCAAAATCACACCTTTAATTCCACAGAGACCATGTTCCTTAGTGAAAATGGCTCACAGAAGGTCAAAATGACTGACAGAAGGCCTTGGCTTGAGGGAGTCAGATGCTTACGGCCATATTTTTTATCAGTGAAATAACTTAGATAAAGATTAACAAAGGTTTAGATTAGGATAGAATTGGACCGCTTTAAAAATTATGCTTAGGATCTGTGAGTACAAGGTTTATACTGTTTTCTTCTGTCTCTTGTTATTGATGTTGATAGAAAGGAGTATTGGGAAGTATAAATAGAGAGGTTGTAAGCTTACTGTTTCAGGCTCCAGTTTGAATCTGTAAACAGGTTAGGACAAGCGTGCAAAGAAGGCCCTGAAAAGGTAAACCCCACCAGGGCGTTGGAATAATTAGGACATTTGTATTTGAAGAGACTTGCTTAGGGGGCTGTTAACAGATTGAAAACAAACCAAAAAAAAGGAACCCCTTGGTTTTAAAATTTTTGATCTAGTGATTTGTGACAGAAACTGGGGGGAAAATTGGAGCCATAGAAAGAACTCTCTGCTGTAGGACTGAATGGTTGAAGGGAGCCTGTGAGCAGGCTGAAAGGCTTGTGAGGTGGCCACCTGGATCCACCTGTTGAGTGGAAGTGAAAGAGACGTGGCAAGAAGGAGACCGGTTGAGTCTGGCCACTGACACCCATGGGCCTGCTTCACAGGGACTAGAGGTGAAAATGAGAATGGGTTGACTGGTCTGAAGTGCATGACCTAGCACAAGGGGACTAGGGTTGTTGAGACTTTGAGATGGGGCCCCTGGTCTAAAGGTGAAGCAGTCAATGGACATTGACTAAGTCCATTGGCTAAGGAAGTAAATTATGGCTAATTTTGGCTAAGCCTTAAATGATGCCTCGGGTGATCTGAAGGCTAAGTGAGGCAGCTCACATTGAGTTGACCAGAACCCGACCAGATGAAGAGAAGATTTTTGAGCCTGTGAACTGGTGCATATTGCTGCTGTCCTGATTTGACTTTGCTCGACTGGAGAATCTCCACTCCAGGTGGAACCTTGTGCGTCTGCATTCAGAAGCAAAGTCAAATCTTTCTCTGAAGTGCAATGGGTGGGTTCGAACTGCTGAACTTTCAGTTAACAGCCCCCAAATGACCCACTACACCAGCAATCCCTTTGCTGGGTATATATTCTAAAGACATAATAGACATGCACAAACAGATATATGCATACCCATGTTCCTCACAGTACTGTTCTTAATAGCAAAATGATGGGAAGAGCGTACATGCCCATTAATGGAAGAATAGATTAAAAAAAAAACTTTGGTAAATACATACACCGGAATACTGAACATTTACCATGAGGGAGGGGATAAAAGGGAGTTCAGGAAGAAAAGGAAATGCATTGAAAATGATGAGAACAGCAATTATACAATTATGCTTGATCTAATGGAATGATGGGTTGTAACAATATCCGTAGGCGCCTCTAATACAATGTTAATAAATAAATAAAACAGACGGGGTTTAATGCAGGGAACACCATGTGAGGAAACCACAAAGCACTTTCTAGTCTGGATGGACTTGGAGAACATTATACCGCGTGAAATTAGTCCATCACCCCAGGAGAACGAACCACTGTTAATAAAGGAAAACTCAAGAGCATTTGTTCCCATATAAAAAGGAAAGGGAGGGAGGAGGAAGCCAGGGGCAGCTGTTAGCTTGGGAGAAGGGTGGATAGAGATTGCGCTACAACAGGGAAAAGAGCAGGGAAAGGGGGAGGCAGGGAAAACTTTAGGGATAAAGTTTGATAAAGGTCAAACAAACCAATCCTCTGGCGTGGCGGTGATGCTGAGTCATAGCGGCCCTGTGGGACAGGATCCCGCTGCTCCTGCGGGATCCCAAGACTCACTTTTCTTTTTTTTGCCGGGCATCACTGCTCTCTGGTGGTGGGAGTAGGAGGCCCAGCCGCACTGCTGGAAATGAACCTCCGTCCCAGTGGGCTGCAGTCCCGCGCACAACCACTACGCCACCGGGGCTCAGCCCCATTCATTTTATTTATTTTTATTTATTTTGGGGGTGGGGGGGCATCACTGCTCTCCAGTGGTGGGAGTAGGAGGCCCAGCCCCACTGCTGGAATTGAACCTCCGTCCCAGTAGGCCGCAGTCCCGCGCACAACCACTACACCACCGGGGCTCAGCCCGAGACTCACTTTTCATGGGAGTAGCAAACCTCGATGTTCTCCCCGGAGATTCGAGAAGTTGTTTGAATGGTTGAATACCAGAATGATGATCCGAAATGGAAGCCTCGGCCTAATTCACCATAATAACCTTTTAACAAGTGCGCAGACCTCGGTGGAGCGGACGGTGAGAAACAGAGGTGTATTTTTCACAGAGGTGTAGACTTCCAGGTTTTGTGTGAACTTCGAGAGAACCCCGCCCGACCAGAGGCTTCTTTTTCTCTGGTAACTGGAATTGTCTCGGTTATTTTGAAATCGGCACAGAGACCTTCCGGCACACAATTCTTCATGCACGTGCCCCCACACCTAAAAAGATGCGTTTTTGTTTTTTTTTTTTTAATTCCAGTGGCTGTCCAGCTTTAAATGTGGAGGTAAAATTTTGAAGGAGGTTATCAAGTACCAAATGTTAAAAAGCGGTCCCATCGTCCCACTCACTCACAGTCTGATGTCACACACATCACACCTTCAAATGTTCAATGCTGCCCAGCACAGGACTGTGTTATCAGGAAATCTGGATGTGGTGGTCACACTTGATGTCAATTTCATGATTGGAAGTCTAGGACTAGAGTCTAGCCTGTCAATCTGGAGATAGCCAATGAGACCTCTGTGGCCATGGCTTTCTCTGAGAATTCTGGGAAATCTCGCGATAGTTCCCTGGTGGAGATGAGAGACCCTTTCCCTAGTTGTTGAGAGTTGCTCGACTGACAAGGCAAGAGGGCAGCGTACGAGAAACTGGAGGAGCTGGAGGAGAAGGCACATGGGCTTACCCTGATGGAACCAGACCTCTGAAGCTGGAGGAGCCACAGAGAGACCCCTGCCAGTGCTGAGATGCTTCTGCTGCTTCTACTGCCACCGGACACACAAGACTGCACCCGCTGGCCTATGACTTTGTGAGTCGGAAGGGCACTTGATGGACTGGTGTTGGACATATGGGCTAACATTGGACTTGTGATCTTGGGCTGGACTGGGTTGGGATTGCTTTCTCAACATTCCAGTCCTCTTGTATATAAGCCTTTCCCTTCTATCCAGATGCGTGTCTATGAATTTGTTTCTCTCATCTACCCGGACTCACACACTGCACTACCGTGGCACAGAATGCACCCTGTTCTGACGAGAAAGCCAGCGTAACGGAATGGGTTTCAGATGCGATTCTATAAAAAGAAAAAAGCCCGAAACAACATCTAAAGCATCCAAGTTCTGCAAGTGCACAACAGGGACGCCAAATTGCCATCAAGTGTGTTTTGCAGTAGGGATACAAAGACTCCGCCTACCCCCAGCCCACGCCCACGTAATGAACACCCAAGGCCTGCCGAATCTGCCCACAGCTCAACATCTCACTATTTGCTGGTTGTACCAACAAATAAACAACCAGTGATGGGACGCCGTGGGATTTCCTCCAGGAACTAGAGGAAACTTGTATGCATCATCACTGCCCGGCTTCCTCCCCGCCAACCATCATGGTCCCTACTCTACATTGCAAATCCAGATGGACTGGAGAAGGTACACTAGTAGAGAGGGGAGCTGGAGACGTGGGGAAACCAGGATGGATGGGCCCCTTCGAGCCAGTGGTGAGATTGGAGCTGCTGGAAGGGTAGAGAGAAGGTGGGGTAGAGAGACGGAACCAACGGCAAGGATATACACAGAAGCTCCTATTTGAAGGACGGGCATCAGGGGAGTGGGTTGGGGGCAAGGTCGGGCAGTGTGAGATATGACAGAACAATAACAATGTATAAAGTTTTGAGGGTTGGTGGGGAGGAGAGAGCAGGGGAAGAGGAGAAGGGATGGAAAAGCAGATACTAGGGGCTCAAGGGAAAAGGCGGACGATTGGAGAATGATAATAGCGGCGGACATGTGACGGCGGACAAGGTGCTTGGCACAGTGTGTTTATTTAGGTATTGTGAAAAACGATGGACGAGCCCCCAATAAAATGATTTAAAAAAAAAAAAAAGGTTTCTCTCCGCCCAAACTCACTGCCATGTGCCGATGCCGACTCAAAGTGACCTCCAGTTCCTGAGACGGTCGTGGGGACAGAAGTGAAAGCCTGGTCTCTCACCCACGGAGCAGCTGGTGGCCTCAAACCGCCAGTCAGGTGCAATTGCATCGCAACCACATAACCACACACCACCCCGGCTCCCTTGGCCAAAGTGGTTCTGGCGCTGCTCAAAAACTCGCCTTTACCAAATCACTGATGAAAATATTGTGTTGTACGGGAAGGAGCTAGTAGGGCCCACTGATAAGACATGGCAGCTAAACATGAATTGGACTTGGCTTTTTCCCCTGTGTGTCTCGTTGTTCTATTTTTATTATAAAGTCTTTTACTGGGGGCTCGTGCAAATCGTGTTCCATCGATCCCTTGTTGGGGCTTCTTGCTGGTTTCTTGGGGGGCCCCTTCAGCCCGTCTTCACTTTGCTCCCGTTTGCCTGAAGAGGTACCTTTCCCGCGGCCTTTTTTTTTTTTTTTTTTGGCCTCATCTTCATTTTTGCAGGTGCAAGTTTCGCTGACAGCCTCGCCCAGCTCCCCTTGGGCTCCTCCTTCACCATCCCTCTGCCCTGGGCTGACCTGCCTTTGGGGCATCTTGGCTGTGGGGAGTGCACTTGCCTGATGCCCGCAGATGGGGGTGGGGCACCGAGAGCTTTATTGAAGTTGGGGTTTTCTTAGACCGTGTGGCACTATTCCTTGAAGGAGCTTTCTACTTTGTGATCAACCCCCCCCCCCCCTCGTGGAAGACTCAGACCGCTCCCATCCCCAGAGATTCCAGAATTTTCGAGAGGAAATGAGCTTGTGAAACCAGCTGGAAATTCTCAAGGGGATGGCAGGAAAACCAAAGCCAACGGAAGTCAACTCTGTCTGAGGGTGCCCCCGTGTGTGTCCCGGGGAGACTGCACCCCCAAGGGCTGGAGAGCTCCAGATGTCCAGGCCTTTGTTCCAACATGCTGCTGACCAGACAAGAACTGTGCACCTTCAGGCGGAGGCAGCTAAGGGCCTTTCCCATGTGCACCATCCCGGGGCGTCCAAACAGCACTCATTAAAAGCAGCAGCCAGCAAAGTCAGAGGTGGGTCGGTGGCTTGGAGCGAGGGGGGACTCAGAAAAGGGACTTTATTCACGGGGCGGAGTGATTCACATCAGCAAGTGACATCAGGACAATCAGTAAAGCCTGTGAGGTTGGGACAAGCCCTCCCGACCCCTTTCTTTCCCCCAAATAAGTCCTAGATGCAGACAAGGTTCAAAGACAGAGCGACAAAACATGAACTATTTTATTAACTTGGGGCTTTGCTGGCGTACTGGGACGGTTCTCAGCCTTCCTCGCCCGCGACCCTTTCATACAGTTCCTCATACTGTGGTGACCACCCCCCCCCCCCAACCTCAAAATTATTTTTGTTGTTACTTCATCACCGTCGTTAAGAATCAGGCGACCCCTGTAAACGGGGTCGGGACCCACAGGTGGAGAAACACTGGGTTGCGGGTGATGAGTGAGGCCGTGAATCTCAGGGTCAGCAGTTCAAAACCACCCTCTGTTCCTGGGGAGAAAGATGAGGCTGTTCACTAGAGATTTACACTCTCAGTTCTACTCTGCCTTATGGGGTCACCGCAAGTCGGCATCAGCTTGATGGAGTTTGGGGAAGCAGTAAAGCAGGAGCCCTGGGGGAACAGTCAGTTGAGCGCTGGACTGGGAATCATTAAGATGGCCATTCTGACCCACTAGCCGCTCTGCAGGCGGAAGCTGAGGTCATCTGTGTCAGTCCAGGTAGACTAGAGGATCAAATTTCATAGACAAGCCTATGGATATAAGGAAAAGGTTTATTTATATATAAGAGGAACAGGACATTGAGAAAACATCCCAGCCCAATCCAGTTCAAAGTCATAAGTCTGATATTAACCCATACACATGAAATCAGTCTATAAAGTCTCCTTCCAACTCATGAAGTCGCAGGTCAGTGGGTGCAGAATCCTGGTGCTGGCAGGGGTCTCCACATGGCTCCTCACCTCCAGAGCTCAGGGTCTACCAACAGCAGAAGCAACTCATCGCTGGCAGAGGTCTCCATGTGGCCGCCCCAGCTTCAGAGGTCTGGCTCCATCAGGGCAGAGCCATGTGGTCTCTCCGCCGGCTCCTCCAGCTTCTTAGATGTGCCATCTTGTCTTGTCCGTGATTCATCGTCCCTCAAACTAACTCTCAACCACTGGGGATAGCTTCTTATCTTCATGAGGGAAATATCGCGAGATTTCCCAGAAGTCTCAGGAGAAAGCCATGCCTTCATGGAGGAGGCCTCATTGGCTACTCAATGGCTACCTCCAGATTAACAGGCTAGACTCCACCCCTACATCTCAATCATAAAATTAACATAAGCACATGACTGCCACACCATCTGATCCCATAATGATTTCTTCTTGGGAAACTCTATTGAGTTGAAGTCACTTCAGAGCTGTGGGTTTTAAGCGTGATAATTAAGTTTGGAGATTAAAAGGCATGCAACAAGGCCTGGGTGCAGCAAGACTCTCCGTGAATAAGATGGAAGAGCACATTTGGGGGGAAATAGATATCGCGAACACCCAGGTGCCATAGGGCTTGCTCATTCGGCTGCGAACCTCTGTGAAAGGGGAGAAACGCAAACCGATCTGAAAGAACCGAATCCATGTTTTTAAAAGAACTCCTCGGGTGGTGGGTAAAACGGAGGAGTGGAGCAGAGGGAGAAGCCCACCTTCCAGACGTGAACGTGTGGTCTGTTGTCTGGAAGCTCTGTGGGACACTCCCGGGACCCTCCCCCGTTTCAGTATGGCCTGGGGAGTGGATGGGGATGTAGCTTCCGGGGTACCCTCCACCTTCCCATCTAGTCTGTCCCGTGGCTGACTTCCTTCCTGCCCCCACTCCCCACCCCTCCAGAGCTGGGGAGTCCCTTTGCCCCAGCCCCTCGCTCAGGGGTTCACCTCCTTCCTCACATCGCATTCCTCATGTGGGGTGACCCCCCCCCCGACCATAATGTGATTTCCATTGCTACTCATAACAGCCGTTTTGCTACTGCGATGAATCGGGTGACCCATGAAAGGGTGTTTTGACTCTCCCCAAAGGAGTCGTGACCCACAGGTTGAGAACCAGAGCCCTAGCCGCTTGCAGGGACCCAGCAAGCTGCTTCTCTGAACCGCCCTGGATCCCAGCCTGAATTCTGGCAGCCTCACACGGGGCCCCGGATGCCAGTAGTCTGCGAACCAGCCAGTCCACGAGAGGTAGGGGTGTCTGGGGCCTCTGTAGCACCTTGCCACGGGTGGTCAACATGGCAGCTCAAGAGGCCAGTCCCCCGAGGACATCATGTTTGGTAAAGTGCTGGGTCCGCATAAAAAAGGGACACCCTCCGCCCAACCATCTCTCCAGTCTGCCTCCCATGTCTCTGGGCACCTGCTCAGAGTGCCTCTGTGGCTTTCCTCCTCACGTAAAGGGGCACTCATCATTGGGTGGAGCCTGCCCACCCAATGGCAGGCATCACTGCTCTCCAGTGGTGGGAGTAGGAGGCCCAGCCTTTGCTCCTGGGAGCTGGAATTGAACCTCTATCCCAGTGGGCCGCAGTCCCGCACACAACCACTACGCCACCGGGGCTCAGCCAAGGCCAACGTTTTTGAGCGCACCAGCTCCTCCTTGAGAGAAAGATGAGTCAATCTGCTCCTATAGAGTTAACTCTCAGAAACCCACAGGACAGTTCTACCCTATTGCGTCACTGTAGCGTTTGGGTTTGGTTGTCATTGGACTTAAGACCCTCTAAGTTCCAAGAGGTGACAGATTGCTCCCCTAAGGATGACAGCCTTAGAAACCCTTTGGGGTCGGCCTCCTTTGTCCTGAGTCAGAATCACAGTATGGCCCTGGGGGCCACAGACTTTGTGACTTGCAGCAAATGACGGGGTCTTATCCGAACTGACCCACTGCCAGCGAGCTAGCTGGGTCTGCCCCATAGCAACCCTGGATGGTTTCTGAGGCTGCACCGGAAGCAAATCGACCCCGTTCTTCGGGGTGGCTGGTGGGTTTCAATCACCGACCTGCCAGTGGGCGTCTGATGCCTACCCTGCAGCACCAAGGGACCGCACAGGGCTGTGCAAGCCCGAGGGGGCCCGCCAAGGGGGTTGGGCAGCTCGCTCAGAATGTAAACCTGTGGGGACGCAGCCACGCGAGTCAGGCGCAGCGAACCTTCACAAAGAGCTGCTAAGCTTCTCCATCACCCCAGGCTTAAAGTGAGCTGGGCCGGAGGTGTGACCGGGAGGGCACTTGCTGACCTGCGAGAAAGAGCCCAGGGTGGAGCACATCCGGGCTCCTGCACTGGCACCTTCCTCAGCCCAGGAGAGAGATGTGGCACTGGGGACAGCAAGAGACGGTGAGTAGCAACAGCAGCAGACAAGACACAACAGACCCAAGAGACCAGCATGAGGCCCGAGGGTGGGTCTTCTGGCCTATGGAGTCACACACCTATGTTTTCGGCCTAGTGGGAGGCCTGTGCACACTAAGAAAGCTTTGTATCACTTGTCAAAGTGTGTCTCATGAAGGCAGAACTTTTCCACAATTCTTATACTCCAAATATTAGGCAAACTGTTTACCAGCATTTGTTATGGAAGTTAGCCATAGCCCCTGTAGTTCCCAGTTACTCAAGGATTTTGTGTTGTTTCATTACAGCGCTAACTCCCCTGCTGTGAGTATGTGGTCCTTTCCTTTGAAGTCTGTGGGCGGACTCTCATGCTGATGGGAATGATCTCTAACCTAACCTGTTTAGCCACCTCCAGGAGTCTGGGGTCTCGGCTCCTCACATGGGACCCTGATAGCCCCTTTCCTATAATGTGTGCACATGGCACAACCCCTTCCTGTGATGCATGTCCTTACCTGTAATTAGGGGCCTGGCTTGGCTCCAGAGGGTATATAAGGATGGGGCATAAGATAAGTCTCTCCCAAACCTGCTTCATACCAGCCTGTCTCCCTCTCCACGGGGACCATCTAGCGACTCCGGTGAGCATGCACCATGAAAGGATATATATGTAACTTCTAATGTTCTTCTCTCTCTTATAATCTCTTTATCGGTGGTATAATAATTATCGTTACACAACTGCCTGTTGAACCCTTGCTGTGAGTGTATCAGAGGCCTGATCACCCCCTGACAAAAGTGGGGCAGAAGCCAGGCTGAAGGGCCACACAGCTGAGAGGCTGCAGCTCCACTTGAAGAACTGTAGCCTGGATGCTTTCTGATCCTGAATTGTAACCTTTCTTTCCTAATGACCTCATATTCATGAACACGGTGAGTTGTGTGTGACCACTGCAGAGAAGTAAAGTGTCATTTGAGGGACGGTGGATGCCCGGATTCGTAGGAATGTTGGTGAGAGGAGGCATGTCTGGCCTCCCGCTCATTAAGTCTCAGGCCTTGAAGGGCTGTTTGTTCTTGAACTGGCTCCCTCCGTGTGGCATTAGAGGCAGCCAGGCACAGACCTCACTCCCTCCTCCCACCCCACTGATGGGTTTTTGGCGGGGATTTTTGTGAAGGCCGGAAAGAGAGGCAAATGGTCTATCCCAGGCTGCAAACCTACAGGTTGGTGGTTGGAACCAGTGGTACATGGGAAGAGAAGTCTGGCAATCTGCTTTCATTAGGTCTTAGCCACAGCCAGCCATCGAGCAGGTCTAGTCTGTCACACACAGGGCCACCAAGAGGTGGCAGGGACAGCTGGCAAAAAGTGACACCCAGGACGATGTCATCTTGAGACCCTCAACTTCATCATATCTGCGCCTCATCACACCCCAAATCAGGTCCCACCCACAGGTTCTGGGTTAAGAAGGGGACGTGTCTTTCAGGTGGGCCCCACCCATCACAGGTGAGCACTGTTGTGTGCAGACAGATCAAGACAGGTGGGAGCCCAGGACTCCTTAAGTGTCGGACTCTGGCTGACTTCCCACACCTTCCTGTGGAGTTCGGGGAGCACTGATAGGACGGTGGGCAGAAGGGTCGTTTGGATCTTGTGGTTCTGGAGACACAAGAACAAGGATAAAGCATCAGACTGCACCCCGGTCCCCAGCTGGCTTGTGCGAGTGGGGGCTCTCGGAGACGACCTCCCGTCCTCGGCGTTTCCCCTTTGTGAAGAGGGCCCAGGTCCGGACGTCAGAGCCATGGAGGGCACGGTTTGATGAGCACGTGGTTTATTGGTGGCAGGTGAGCTCTCGGGCAGTGGCAGAGCGGGGTGTGGTGGGGAGGGGGAAACTAGAACTCCACCTTGCAGGCAGGGAAGCTCTCGTCTTGCATGGCCACCGTGCTGTTACTGCCCAGCACGGTCAGCCCCATGGCCTGCTGTCGCTCGTGGGTCTCCTGGTACCACTCGTGAATGGCTGCCGACTCGAAGGTGGGGATCAGGGTCACCTGTGGGAAGAAACAGCCACGGTGAGGGGGGGGACACCTGTTCCCAGTTCATGGGGGGAGGCAGGTCCTTTCCGGACATCTTTCGAGCCTCTTCTCTGACTCTGGAGCTCGGCGTTCATCCCCCTTCTCACCTGCAATGGCTACTACCCCTGTCTCCTGGGTCCCTTCCCTCCCCATGGCATCACACCCCTTCCACCTCAGACGCACCCTGACTACCCCACTGTGCTGCCTGGACCCTGCTCAGCGCCGGACTCCAGGTGGAGCAGGTGCAGCGTGTCAGCGAGCCTCTGACAGCCCCATTCAACCCTGTGCACCTGTGCAGCCAGTACACCGCCCAGTCTCCTCCTCCCCAGGCTCCCTGCAGCCTCTGAGGACGGAGAGCTCTCCCTTCCCTGCCCTGCAGACTGTATGCACCCACTGCAAGGTCACGAAGTGTCTATAGCGGAGTAGGTGTGCTGTCTTGGGAACTGGGGTCTGCCCCTTTTCCCCTAATTTCCCTCAGATCCAGGCAGGACCGGGCCCACCCTTGTGTCTGCGCCTGCAGACCTGTGGCCTCGGGACGCATGCAGCCTGTCTCTGTGGTGGGTGACAACCACACCATCCTGTTCTGCACAGCCTCTGGTGACTGTCACACGAGCATCTGTCCCGTCACTGTCCCTTTCAGGGGCACCCCTGTGGGCTTAAGGCCTCACCCCTGGCCTTGAGAGGGCCTCCTGTCAGGAAACAGGGGCTCCTTTGGTACCAGTGAAGTCAAGGGGCTCCCACTGGTGGGGGCCCAGTCCTCACCCTCACCCCTCCTGAGTGGCGTCCATTGAAAGGGAGAAGGGTGGGCAGACACGGCCGAGGGAGAAAACCGCTAGGATAACCAGAAACCGATGGAAGATTCTGGTCCCAGCGCCTTGCCCACCTGTATTTAGATTCTGTGCCAGGGAGAGTAAATGCCGCTTCTTCAAAGCCCCTGCTAGGTGCCACTCTTCTGAGACCTCCAGCCCCCAGGGCCTGTGACCCGTGCTGGAAGAGGGCCCGCGGACTCACCCACCCTCCAGCTCACCTGAAGCTCTCGGTCCCACTGCTGCTTGCCGGCCAGCAGGGCGTCCAGCAGGGCCCGCATGCCCTCCTCTTTGCCCTGGTCCTGCCCACTGATGACGTAGCAGAGGGCGCGCACCCGCCGGAAGAACTCGGCGTCCACCAGGCGGGCGCTGCTCCCACTGGGCAGGTAGGCCAGATCCAGGTAGACGGGATTGCCGGGCGGGACTGCCGACCCACTGGCCCGGCCCCCGGCTGCGCCTGCGGGAGGAGAAGACGCATCAGAGAGAGGGGGCGGGGTCAGCACGGAGGAGGCGGGGCCACGAGGGCTCCCAGCCAGAAGTCTCCCTCTGCCGCCCCGCCCACCTCTCAGCTGCCCCAGGATGCCTGAATCTCAACCTGCATTGAACTTTGAACAGACCATGGCGGGGTGGGGAGGTAGGAGGGGGACAGGATGAAGCAACCCGGAGGAGGGGGGGGGACAGGGAGAGGGTGGGGAGGGCTTCCCTAAGGAAAGGGGCCTGGGAGACCCTGCAGCTTCTGCATACCTCAGATGCCTGGGCATGCCCCCAGGGACCCTCTGCCAGTTAACAGGGGAAGGGGACAGTGTGGGCCTGGTGTCTGAACACCAGTATGCAAATCAGCCTGGCCCGTCTGCAGCCAAGGTGGGGGGTGGTCAAGAGACCCCCAAGACCACAGCACTGGGGCCCTCACGATGCCCAGGCCACCACCCTCTCCTGCACCGTGCTGGGGCTCTGGAGGCCCTGGCTCCCTCCTCTGAACCTGCCTGAGGACTGGCGGCTGTGGCTTTGCTGGAGACCAGGGCAGGCCGCTGTCCTGTTTTCAAGGCCGCCTTCTGGGCACTGGGACAAAAGTCTGCCGGAGCCATCGCTTAGTCCCTGCAGCCCACTACTGTTGCTCTCTGGCCAGCCCTCCCTCTAGAGTTAAATGGGTTAGCAGCACCACTGAGGGGCGAGGTGGGGGGTTGGGGGGAAGAGTTGTAGGTAGGCAGTGAGTGCAACCTCCACCCCCCACCCCACCCTCTGTCCTGAGACCCGGGCAGAAAAGGCGAAAGGGCACATGGAACTGTTTCCAGAGGCTGCTGCCCAAGACCTACACCTGGAACCTAGGAGGCCGGATCTCAGCGCCGCCATGCCAGGAGATGCTGAGCGTGACTCTCGGGGCCAACCATGTGCACACTACGGGGTGTGTGCTGGGCCTCGTTGCCCCTAGTACCAACACCGGGCAGACAAGACACCACAGGAGACACCCGGCAGTGAGCTGAGCCTGCCGAGGCACCCAGGGAGCACTGGACACACAGACCTTCTACCCACACGTGCAGGGGGTGACCGCAGGTCGGAGTCAACCTGAAAGCCATGGGATTGCATGGCGGAGAACAGGTGCATGCTTCCCTGGGAGGTTTGGGCCCACATGCAGCTCGCCGCTCCCTGCTAACTGGGCTGGGGCCACCTCCCCAGACTGGCCTTTCTTCCTGGACCATCTTAGCCTGGAGCAGATGGGCCTCCAGTTTCTCTGCAACAGGGCATCACAGCGTTTGGGCCCAGGGAGGGCAGATGCTTAAATACTGAGGCCAGTGCTGGCCACTTCAGGGGAGAAACTGACGCCCAGAAGTGAGGGTGGGGGGTGGGGGAGGCAGGCACAAAGGACACAAAACTGATGGGAACTAGCTGGTGCCCCTCCCACCACTGCCTTCCAGCCTGCTCCCCGGTGCTTACCTGGTGGGCCTCGAGAGGTGGTCTTAGGAACAGAGGACTTTCGGCTCAGGGGCATCCGGGCGGCCTTGTCCCCAGGCTCAGACCGAGCACTGAGTGGCCGACTGGGCCGGTCACCGCTGGCCAGCCCCTTGGTTTTGGCAGTGCCGACTGTCGCAGCTTTGGGGCCGGTGGCCGTGGGGCCGGTGCGAGTCAGGGGCTTCCGAGCACGCCCGAGGCCCTCCAGGCGCCGTGTCTGCTCGGGGTCCACCATGCAGACACCGGGCGGGGCGGGCAGTGGGTGGGGGTCCTTGAGCGGGGCAGAGAGTGGGTCCCGGCGGCGGTGGGGTACCCCCAGGCTCTCGGTGTTGTCGTCATCTGAGTCCGCGGGGCCAGAGAGGGCAGGCAGGGGCTCCGAGTCGGACAAGGTGGGCAGGGACTCGCTGAGGGAGGTGGGCGGGGTCTCGTCGGCACCCGGGCCGTCGGAGCCCCGCTCCTGGGACCGGGCACTGCTGTCGTTGGAGCAGCCGCCGGGGGAGGCCACGGTGGCGGGGGGCACAATCTTGCGGTGCTCAAACTCACAGGGTGACACCAGACACAGGTCCACGTCGTGGGGGGAGGCCGAGCGCCGTGCCCGGGGGCCGCGCAGCGGGAGGCTCAGCCCCGGCTCGCCAGGAGCGGGATTTGGGGGCAGAGCCTGCTCGAAGGACACGGACAGGGACTCGTCCACCTCGGTGGAGTGCGGGGAGCCCACCTCGGCCGGCAGCGAGGGCGTGGTCACGGTGGGCGAGGCATCGGGTACCGCCTCGCCAGAGCGCAGCGGGCTTAGGGACAGCCGGCCGCCACTCTCGGCGGGGCCCCCACGGCGCGGCCCTGCGGGTGAGGGCGTGCGCAGCTGCGGGGTGCTGGCCGTGGACAGCAGCTCCAGGGTCTGCTCCTCGGAGCTGCAGCCCTCGTCCCCGGCAGCCGGGCTCGGGCCCAGCTCCAGGCTACGCTCGAGGCTGGGCGTGGCGGCCAGGGGGAGTGCTGGGGACATGCACACGGCCACCGCGGGGCTGGCCTCACCGCAGCGGAAGCTGGGGGGGCTGCGGGGCCCGTTCTCCACGGCTGGCCGCGGTGCCTCGGGCGCTTTCCGGCCCTTGGCTGATGCTGGGGCGGCGGCCTTCTTGACGTCGGCGGTGGCAGCGGCCCTCGGGCGCACCTCCCGGGGCTGGGTCCGCAGGGCGCCGCCGGCCCTGGGGTCTTTCTTGGCCTCGCGCGGGGGCGGCCTGGCATCCTTCTCCGTGCGCGGCGGCTCTCGGCGGGCTGTGCCGGGTCGCTCCCTGGCCCGTGCGCTGTCCCGGGAGCCCAGGCTCTCCTTGCTCTCGGCGCGCCGCGGCCCCTCCAGGTCCTGGGGCGTCACGACGGGCTCCCGCAGGAAGCCCAGGTGCTCCAGGCGGGCCAGGCCTTCGAGCAGGCGCGCGGGCGGCGTGCAGCCGGGGAAGAGCACCCGCACCACCTTCTCGGCGGGGCTGGCCGGCTGCCACACCAGCAGGACACAGGCCGAAGCCAGGGTCCGGTCGGCACTGCGGCCCGCGGCCTCGGAGGGCGGGTGCAGCACGTACATGTCCAGCCTGCCCACGCCCATCTTCTGGAAGAGCACGGTGGGCTCGGTGGGCAGTGGCCCGCGGCTCAGGGGCAGCGGAGCGATGCCCAGGCGGGCCAGCAGGCCCAGCGCCAGCCCCGCCTCGTCCACGCTGCGCACCAGCTGCGCCCCCTCCGCGGCCGCCGACCCTGCCGCTGCTGCCGCCGCGCCCGCGTTCAGGAACACGACGCCCAGCTCCGGGGAGATGAGATTGCGCAGGGCCTCGTCGCCCCCGCCGCTGCCCGCGGCTGCCGCCGCCGCCTCGCGCTCGGCCAGCTTCCGCCGCAGCAGGCTGTTGAGGCCCGGCAGGCTATCGACACCGACGTGGGTCACCAGCACCGCGTCCACGCGGTCAAGGTGCCGCACCAGCTTCCAGAAGCTCGACTTGGGGCTCGAGCCGCCGTTGACCAGGATAGTGAAGCCATTGACGGCAAAGAAGGCGGCGTCGCCCAGGCCCCCGGGGAAGACGTAGCAGCAGGGCCGCGCGATCTTGAGGAAGCCCACGGCGGCCGGCGGCTCCAGCAGCTCAAAGGGCGAGGGCGGCTCCAGCGACTCGGCCACGTACTCCAGGAACTCGCGCAGGCCCTCGGACGCCGCCAGACGCGGCGGCGGGTTCAGGCGCGGCTGGAGCACCCCCGGCAGGCTGGGCATGTTGAGTGCCAGCTGGGCCCAGTTGCCAAACGTGGGGCAGGTGATGGTGAGTGTGGGCGGGGCGGGTGGCGCGGGGGCCAAGGCCAGGAGCTCCCCAATCTGAGGGAACAGCTGGAGTCAGGGGACCTCCAGGGAGACCCCTGGTCCAGCCTGCCTTCTCCCCACGACTCCATTGAGGCCTCCTTCAAGGACCTTCCCTCTTTCCACCATTAAGTAGGACCCCCCACCCCACCCCCGTTAAGTAGACCTTTACAGCATCCCGACCCACAATGAGAGACCAGTTGCTCTTTGTCCATTTCCCCCCAACTAGACAGGGAGGCCTTTGCCCTGTTCCACCATCTGGAGAGTCTCAGTGGGGCCCCCTGCAGGTCCCCCCACGGCACAGCTTCCCCTCCTGAACCAGACAAGCAGGCAGGGAGCCCAGCCTTGTCTCACCTGACCAGGCTAAGCCAGATTTGGAGCCAGGAGGAGGGGAGGGGAGGGGAGGGGAGGGCAGGGCGGCATCTCACCTCTTTGTCCCCTAAGACTTGGAGCAAGTGGCTGGCTGAGAAGCCCCCCGTCTGGAGCAGCAGCTCCCCGGTCTCCTCCAGGCAGGGCCCAGCCAGCACCACCAGCTTGTGAGGTGCAGGATCTAGCAGAAAGTTCCGGAGCTGGAAAATGGGGAGGGCACTCAGAGACCGACTCCCCGCCACAGGGAAGCCAGATCATCGCACCAGATCTACGTAAGGGCCCCTTCCCTGGCCCCACCGCACAGCCTGGTCAGTGCTGGGCCAAGAGCTGGACAGCCCCCTGCCCCACCCGCCTCATCCCCTGCCCCTCTTCCCTGGCACTATCCTGGGTTCCTTCAACCCACCTCCCCAGCCCTCCCAGCCCTGACACCCTGGGGCTTGTCTCCCCTACACTAGGGGGGCCCCTCAAGGTACACGGGAAGCAGACTACCGAAGGAGGCTCCTTTAAAGCTGTCTCTAGTGAGGAGCTCAGGCCCCTGTGCGCCTCTAAGGCATGAACAGGCACTACCCAGGGAGGGAAGCATGTCAGCGAGGCCTGAGCCGGGCATGCTCTCCCACTCCCCTGTCCCCACCCCACCCAGTTGCCACGCTGAAGGGAGAAGGGGAGGTTTCGTAGACGGAGTAAAGTCAGGGTCCCAGCAGCCCCCCCGCGTCCCATACCTCATCACACAGCGACTTGTCGGACGGGTTCAGGAGGACCAGGGTGTCCAGGGCAGCTCCACGGTGGTGCAAGCTCCGCTGGCCTATGAACGCCAGGCCATGAACACGTGGTTGAATGCCGGTGGCCCCGCTGCCCAGCCCAGCCTCGCTCGCCGAAGCCCAGGTGAACCATAGCATGGTGTTTGTGGCTACCAGGGCTCTTTCTTTAAAGACTCCCAACGGCTGGGGTGGGGTGGGGTAGGGGTGGAGGTGGGGGTGTCGTATGTGTCCTCATCATCCCGTATTACAGACAGGGACAGAGAGCTCAGGGAGAGCCAAGGAAGGGCCCATGGGGGCTCAGCATCAAAGGCAGAGTTGGGGGAACTACACAGGACAGCAGTGGCACCAGTTCTGAGACTCAAACCCTGGCCTGCCCCGAGACCCCCAGGTCTGGTCATCGCACACCAGGCCTGAGGTCTGGAGGCCATGGGAACTCCCTCCCCCTCAAAGCTGGTCCCTGATCACTGACCCCCTAACCAAGTCCAGGTCTTTCCCACTGACAAGCAGGAAAACCAAGGCCCAGAGAGTCACATGTGGCCGCCGCCGAGCTGACAGAGCGAACAGAATTTCCAGGCTCCTCCCTCTCAAGAGGGGTCAGGAAGCCACTAGGCCCCTCTGGGACAATGAGGCTGCAGGCACTTCCTTCCCTACCCGTGGAAGCCGGTGACTCAACTATTGGCCTCCGGGCAATGGGGGGCTGGGGTGATGCAGGGCATGGTCTGCTCACCACCAGGTCAGCCCCGGGCCCTCAGGGGCCGCGATCCCTGCTCCTACTGAACCCCTACTATGTACAAGGCCCTAGGGAGGACTCACATGGGGCTCTACTCCCCTCCTTGGAGGACTCTGCTCTGTCCTCCTCTACAGTCCAACAGAGGGACATGACAGCACGAGCCCCTGCCTGTGGGTGGCTGAAGCTGGGGGAACTTGCTCTGGGGCCTCAGGGGAGACCGGCCTTGCTGTACCTTTCACGATGTTGGAGAAGGTAGCCGAGTGCCTGGACACAAAGACCTTGAGCTGTTCATCGAGGCTGCAGACACCGGGGTCCACGTCCCAGGACCGGACGCCTGGCGGGCAAGCAGGAAGGGGGTGGGGGG
>PVJH01028547.1:0-21961 GCA_004026705.1 Nesogale talazaci
GGGGAAGGTGGGTCCAAATCTTACATCCTGCCCTTTAATGGCAAGGACTGGTGAGAAGGACCAAGTAAGGTCTCTTTTATTGAAGTTCTAATGAAGTAGATTTGGGGCTTTTAACTTGTGGTCATAAGAGGCTTCTTTACCCTATGGGAAAACTGTTCTTTTAAATCAGAAGTAAGCATGGCAGGTACGGCATTCTGAAAAATTGGAAATACTCAGAACGATTCTAAAATAAACTTGTGCCAAGGGAACAAGATGCTGTTTCATCGTCTCCCTTGTGTGTATCGCTTGATGTTTGTTCAGGCAGCTAAACTGCCTGTCTGCCTGTGACCTCATATCTATCTGTCTGTCTGTATGTATGTATATATATAGAGAGAAACAGACAGACTTTTTGTTTGTTTGTTTGTTTGTTTTTTTCCACATCACTGCCCTGGTGGGAGTAGGGAGCCCAGCCTTGCTCCTGGAGAGCTGCTGCTGGATTTGAACCGTCAACCCTGTAAGCCGCAGCCCTGCCCACAACCACTGCACCACCAGGGCTCAGCCTGTGTTTCTAGTTCTTATCTGTACCAGTATGCATCCTCTGGTCTAGCCAGATTTATAGGGTAGAATTGGGATCCTGATAGTTGCAGGGAGGAAACATCGAAGAACTAGAGGAAAGTTGTATATTTCATCGTTGCCACACTGCACCCTGACTGGCTCATCTCCTCCCTGCAACCCTTTTGTAAGGAAATGTCCGTTTGCTTACAGATGGGCTTCGGGTCTCCATTCCGCAACCCGCCTCATTCACAGTGATAAGATTTTTTTGTTCTTTGATGCCTGATACCTTGGACACCTTGTGATCGCACAGGCTGCTGTGCTTCTTCCATGTGGGCTTTCTTGCTTCTGAGCTAGACGGCCGCCTGTTTAAAGCCCCAAGCTAACCATCTGAGCGTTGCCTTCGGGTCCATGCTTTTCTCCTTTGGGTGTCAGGTGACTGTGTTTTTGCAGGTGTGAGCTCTCGGTGCTGACGAAGCCCGAATGCGGAGCGCACAAGGAGACTCTGAACGGCACCTCTCCCTCCCCCAGGCCCTGGATGCAGGGAAACAAGAGGGACGTTCCTACCTGAGGTGCGGAGAAGTCGCCCCCGGCAGCAGACATCTGCCTCCAGATGAAATTCTTGCCCCGTCGCAGTTTCGAGGCAGTTGCGGGACTGAGTCTGGGGCCATTGCACGGCTGCTGATCCTTCTGCTGGGGGAAATCAAGACAGGGAGTTGGGGGAGAAGAAAGCACAGGAAAGATAGGACGACCATGAGGAAACGGACTCACAGTCAGAAGGCAAAAGGTGAGCATTTTGAGGGTACGGAGAGGGGAGGGGAGGGGTGCTGGGTTCCCATTTCAACGAGGACACGTTGGGGGCCACGGTTCAGTAACGTGCTACTTCCTTCTGGCCCTCGTCAGAGGAGCTGCTCTGGGAGCATTGTGGGAGGTCTTCATCCATCCACCCTGCTTCTTTCTCTCCCTGTAGGTCTGCCTTCCAAGGCTGCCGACACGTCCCAGAAGGAGAGGAGGAAGCCTGGATTACAAGTGAGTTGGGATGACCATGTTTTTCTGAAAGGGTCAGGGGCATAACCCATTGCTTTCAGTCTGGAGGAAAGAGACGATCAGCTTTTAGATACGCCTTGCCTTCGTCTCACGTACTGTTTTAGGCATTCTAGCAGCGGTTCTCAGCCGTCCCCAGGACCCTTTCACACAGTTCCTCACGTGGCGGTGACCCCCCGCCCCTACCATAAAATTATTTCGTGGCTACTTCACTGTCATTTTGCTACTGCGATGAATCGTCATGTCAATAGCTGACAGGCGGGATGTGTTTTCATCGTGACGCATTGGACATAATGAAAACATAGCAATTCATCACAAAGAGACAGCATGTCCTTGCATCTCGTGAAATATTTATTTCTCATGACAAAGAAATGAAACTTTGCCTGGAACCACGGTGTCGCGTGGGTCACCGGGTTAGTCTAACAACAGTAAACTACACTGCTGCTTTTTGCAGCCATGCGGGCCAAGGTGGTCAGTGGGAAGGTAGAGATAGAGGAGCAGGGTCTCCGTTCCTGAGACCATGGGAAATAGGTGTTTTCCAGTGGTCTTAGGCGACCCCTGTGAAAGGGCCGTTCAGCCCCCAAAGGGGTGGAAACCCACAGGATGAGACCTGCTGCATTACAGATTATAAGCTCATAGGTTCTTGACTAGGGAAGGGACAAAGCAATTAATACTTAGACTTTTACTGTCTAAAACATATCCGGCGTTACGGTAGATGTTTTAGAGTCGTCTCTGCATTTTTGCATTTATTTTCCTTTTTGAAAAATACACTAAGGATTAGTGTTCAGAATCCAGAAGACTAACACAAAATTGATTTTTTTTGGAAAACATTATTCAAAACGTTAACTATACTATTATATTCCACCACCCATCTATGTTAGTCCCGGTAGACTAGAGAAACACATCCATGAGAAAGAGTTTTATAGACAAGAGCAATTGAACATTGAGAAAACATCTCAGCCCAGTCTACTCCATGGTCATAAATCCAATATTAGCCCATATGTCCGATACCAATCCATAAGTCCTCTGCAGATTCGCAAAGCACATGCAAGAACGCCATGACAAACACAGGCCAGTGGTGTAGCCTTCTGTATCT
The DNA here is from genome assembly GCA_004026705.1 of Nesogale talazaci. Taxonomy (NCBI): domain Eukaryota; kingdom Metazoa; phylum Chordata; class Mammalia; order Afrosoricida; family Tenrecidae; genus Nesogale; species Nesogale talazaci. The sequence continues at coordinate 2,672 of PVJH01028547.1, forward strand.
AGTGGCAGTAGAAGCATCTCAGTGCTGGTAGGGGTCTCCCTGTGACTCCTCCAGTTTCCAGGGCCCAGGGTCTGTCAGCATGCTGCCATGTGTCTGGTCAGCTCCCAGGGAGTGAGCTGAGAAATTGTGTCTCCTGCCCCCAAGAAGGAATGACCACATATCCCAGAATTCTCAGGAGAAGGCCACGCCCACACAGAGGTCTCATTGGCTATCTACAGATTGACAGGCTAGACTCCACCCCTACACTCTTCATCCGCAAATTGACACCAGATCAGGTGACAGCCACACCTTCCTTTTACGTTATCATCTTGTATACTGGGTACCTTTCCCCTTTTAATGACTGAACTTTCTAACGATAGGGAAATAGAGCACATGGGAAAATCTTCATGTACATCAATAGCCATCTGTCACAGCCGTGATGTTTAGAAGAATATGTTTTGCTTTGTTTTTTTTAGAGGAATATGTTTTGCCAGTAAATCTCAAAATGTTAAATCTCACAGCTTCTATTTTTTCACTTGACTGTTGAGTTCCGACACCAGCTGCCCACGCAGCAATTCTTGCCCTGACCCTCACCATCTGGAGCTAGGTGATGTCTCAAATTCAAACAACACTGCCCTCTAAACTTGGCCCCCTGACTTATGGCTGAGAAAAACCAAACTCATGCCGTCAAATTGATTCTGATGCATAGCAACTCGAGGTAGGGTTTCTGATACTAGAAATCTTAATGGGTACAGACACTCTCCCCTTTCCTTTCCCCAAGCATTTGGGGGCTTTACACTGCCAACTTTGCGGTTAGCATCCCATGGTCTAACCCGCAGTGTCACCAAATTTCACTTACTTTTGTCCTGACTACAAATTCAAAGTTTTCTTCTACTCCTTCAGGATGTCAGCCACAAGCTTGTGATTTCCCAGTGCTCACTGTCCTTTGACCTGCTGGCCCCCATTACACCTTGGTTTATGGTCACTCGCTAGAACAACTCACAAAACTCACTAAAGGCGCTCTGTTTTATGATTACAGCTTTAGTACTTTTTTTTTTTTTTGTATCACTGCCCTCTTGTGGTCGTGGGATCTACCCAGCCTTGCTCCTGGAGAGCCGCTGCTGGATTTGAACCACTGAGCCCGTGGGCCCCAGTCCCACACTCAACCACTACGCCACCGGGGCTCACCCAGCTTTAGTATTTTTTTAAAAATCATTTTATTGGGGGCTCATACAACTCATCACAATCAATACACACATGTATTGTATGCAAAGCACATTTGTACATCTGTTGCCATCATCATCCTCAAAACATTTTCTTTCGACTTAAGCCCTTGGTATTAGCTCCTCATATTTCCCCTCCCTCCCTGCTCCCTGTCCCCCATGATTACAGCTTTATTAAGGCAAAACCAGATATAAAGGAAGGTATGGATAGGAAAAGCTTTGGGAGGCTTCCCAGTGGGGAACTTCCTTCCATGTTCGGTGGAACGTTCTCTCTCCCTCAAGCATCCATGTCGTTCACCACCCAGAAAGCCCTTGAAACGTCTCTGCCCAAAACCTTTGTTGGCTTCCTTACTCAGTCATGGTTGATTGACTCAAGCACCCACCGTCCCCTAACATCAGCTGGTGTTTGAAAAAAAAAGATGTAATTCATTACTGGTTTTGATGCACAGTCATATTTTTGTCATCTGAATTGAAGGACTAGAAGGAAACGTGTGTACTTTACGCGGTTATAGTCAATCTACCACAGCAACTGAAATCTCAACTATTTTTGTTGGGGCTCAGAGGTTATTGATACTTTGGTAACCGACATGAATCCATATTAGATTGAGGCCTAGTGAAGATTTCTGTATTTAAAGTGTTTAAAGTTTAATGGATTTACATCCAATGGATTTAAAATTATACCCCCACAGGAGCCCTTGTGATGCAGTATGTGACACACGGTGTTTGGCTATGCAGTAGTGTGTTAGACAGGGTTCTCTAGAGAAACAAAACCAGGACACTAGTAATTACATATCTATATGTCTTTATATAGAGATCTAACATAAGAAATAAGCAGTTAAGGGCTGAGCCCCGGTGGCGTAGTGGTTGTGCATGGGACTGCAACCCACTGGGATGGAGATTCAATTCCAGCTCCACAGGAGCAAAGACTAGGCCTCCTACTCCCACCACCAGAGGGCAGTGATGCCCCCACCCAGCCCCCCCAAAAAGAAATAAGCAGTTAATTTATAAAGCAGTACAAATGGCTCGGTGCAACTCACTTGCATGAGACAGCTAGTACACAGTCAGTCCTTGGAGTCTTGAGGGCCACCGAGTCCTTGGAGACAGAGCAATTCAGGCTACCTGGCCACAGGCAGCCAAGTGCAAAGCAGGTCACCAACAGTTAGCCAGATGACAGGGTCCGACAGTCCCTTGCTCAGTGTATCGTCCAGCAGCGTGGCGAAGCAGAGCTTGAAGGAACCTCAACTCACAGTGACAACGGTCCATGGATTAGGCGTCCCACGGGTAGTGTCGCTTGCAAATGGAGGTGCAGGACAAACAAGGCAGCCGGCTGGTCCGAAGACCCACGAGCAGAGCCAAAGGCGAGGCTGGCCGAGCCATTTCTATCTCCGCCCTTCAGGTGATCTCACTTGTGTTCATTGGCCATGTTGTCACAACACACCTACCTCTCTTTGGCCACGAAGGCACAAGAAACCTACCTATCACAAGTAGCTAACATGGAAGGCTGTTTCCTAACGATACAGCCTTCTCTTCTGTAGGGTGTCTGAGTCGGGACCAACCCCCCGACAGTACGTTACAGGGTTTGTCGCTTAGAAGATTAAAGTGTCCGTAAACAGTTGCACCGCCGAGGTTTGCATCACTCCATTGTGCAGCGTGCTGTCCTCCCCCACACACAGCCGTGGTCTGCTGCACCTGCTATGGGGTGAAGAGCTGATATTTCTGTGCGTGGACTTAACCATTATTCTAGGAGCCCGTTACATTTGAGGACGTCGCCGTGGTCTTCACGGAGGCAGAATGGGAAAGGCTGAGCTCCGAGCAGAAGAACCTGTACAAGGAGGTGATGCTGGAGATCTATGGGAACCTGCTTTCACTGGGTGAGGCTGTGCTCCTCTTCATTCCTTAATTCTTTAGATACCTGCCATATGCAGAACAACCACTGGTGAGGTGATTACTGGAAAGTCCGCCTTTCTAACCCTTCAGCTGCTCTTTGGGGGGGAATTGTGTGCATCCGCTTCTGTAAAGATGGATGGCCTGGACTCACTCTGGGGCAGTCTACTGTGTCCTGTAGGTTCACGCCGAGTCACCAAGAACTTGCTAACAGCATATTTGTTTGGACTTCTCTGTATCACTTTTCCTGGGTGATGCCCATTGTATACAGTCAACTATGAACCTATTTTTTTTTTGGTTTGCAACCATCCAGTGGGACCACAGAAGATGGGCCCTGCCTCCCTGCAGTCTGGTTTTGGACAGATTGCTAAAAAGGAAAGAAAGAAAGATTCTTATGGCTCAAAAAATAAACTTGCTTGTTTATGAGTTTATTTTTCACTCTGGGTGCGCGAGGGTACCAATACAGTTGTGGACCCCGAAACTAGAATTTTTTTTTTTTTTTGAAACTTGAATTTTTAAAAGAATTTTCCCTCCGATGAAGACAACCAAATTGAGATATAGTCAACTTCCACCATAACCAACCCTCAGTGGAGTCATCTGTCACAGGTCGCGGCCTCCCTGTGGAAATTTGCCCTGGGGTGTGTGACTTGACTCAGCTGACTTCGTCTATCTGACTAGATTGGCTTCCCTTTCCTCCGGGAGGTTCATATTCTCTCTAGGTTCATGCATTTAATTAATTCAGAGGGAGGTATTGACATGAGAAGGTTCAAGTTCATCTTGCTGTGGAAAGCCCGTAGACTTGAGTCCAGGTGCATTTTGTGAAACGTGCTTCTGTTTCAAGAATCGATCAGTTCTCCAGGTGATCTCTCTCTTTGGTTTTCTCTTTCTTTGGCTTCTAATTTCCATGGTTCAGAGGATTTGCCCTTGTGGCCTTTTCCTCTCTCTGTCTTCAAACCCTGAGAGAGCCGGTGCGTTTTAATGATGCGCATCACCCCCCCCTTGGGATAAACCCATTCCCTCAGTCACAATCTTTTTTTTTTTTTTTAAGGCATCACTGCCCTGGTGGTGGGTAGGAGGCCCAGCCTTTGCTCCTGGGAGCCGGAATCGAACCTCCATCCCAGTGGGCCGCAGTCCCGCGCACAACCACTACACCACCGGGGCTCAGCCCTATTTGCCTACAAAACATTCAGCATTGATTTCGCAGCATCAGCCGTGATCCTGCTCTTTTTCCTCCTTAATCTTTTTCTCTCTCTCTGAATTGTTGCCATCTCTTCATGTTATGGTGGCTCTTCATGTTATGACGGCTCAAATGCACCGTCAGTTCTGCCTGGGCCAATTCTCCTCGAAGTCATCCTTAAAGACGTTGTAGAAGACAGATGTCAGTAAGCTCGGTAGTTTTATCACACACAACCCCGCCACAAAGTGGTTCGTTTCACCTATCCAGACACGCCTTAAATCAGGGTGCTGGACTGTGTCACATTTTGCAGAGACGACATCTTTTTTAGAGATTGTCGGTCTGTGGCAAACCAGTCATTGCACTGTCACACATGCAGGAGGCTCTACCCAAATTCAAACCCATGGTGCTCAAGGTGACCCCAGCCCCTCCCAACTCTAGAAGAGAAGGGACCTGCCCCTAGAGTTGTCGGGGCTGGAAGTTTTTACAGATGATTCACATCTTGGTCCCGCAAAGGGGTTAGCAGACCCCGGTCTGACCCACCTTGCTTGTGTACGCAGTAGGGAATGCAATTGTGCGACTCTCTGTACGGCGACAACCACCTTATGGTGATGGTCTGGAACCACACCCACGGGCCCTTCAAGGTCATGTGGTCACACCTGGGGGTGCCTGGAGAGGAGCCCTGGCAGTGCAGGAGGTCCTGTTGGGGCAGCTCACCACAAGGTCAGCAGTTCAAGACTGAGCCATGGCGAGGGTGAACGGTCAGGCCTTCTGCTCAACTTGATGTCAGTGAGCGCGTGCCCCTGTGCGGGGCTAAGTGAGGTGGGGCACACGGTAATCTGACCGCCGTAGACTTGACCCCAAGAGGAAAGCTGGAGCCGAAGCTTAGAAAGGGAATAGGATGCCAAAGCCTACCTGGTACAGACAGTCACACCCTCGCCGTCACCTGAAGGTCGAACGCTAGAACCCCCAAAGATGGCTTTGGAAAAGGCCTCCAGAGACCTAATTCTGAACAATCAGCCAGGCGTTGCCGTCCAGCTGTACCACACATAGAGTTACCCTGAGTTACCATCAACAAGAAGGCGACTGGTTTGGCATTTGTGGTTTTATAAGGACAACACAGGAGCCCTAGTGGCACGTTACTTCGATATTTGGCTGTGAACAGGAAAGTCAGGGGTTCTGACTGAAGGAGGGATCAGTGGGCCAGACGTTTCCTTTGGAAGTATGAGTCTGCTCCTCTAAAGAGGTACAGCCTCAGAAACCCCAGGTGGCAGTTCTCCTGAAGGGTCACTGAGTCAGAAGAAACCAGGACAGTGAGTTTGGGTTTGGGTTGAATTTGATGTCTCTTGGCGGCTATTGGTTCAGTGCAACCCAGAACAGAACCGTTTTCCTTTCCAACCGTTTTTATTGGCAAGTCATTTACATATTCGATCAAGATCAGATCAGGGAGACTTTTGCAATCACTCCCACATCAATTTTAGATCTTTACCCCTTCCCTGTGGTTAAATCGCCTCTAAGATGAGTTATTGACTTATGCAATCACAGTCCATTCTAGTGCTCACTCCCTCTCCCGCCTTCATTACTTATTCCTGAAATCCCCTTACCCTCCCTGTCAGTACACCCCCCCTCCCCTATTCCCTATAACCTCATATAACAGTTCTTTTTTTTGTTTTGTTTTTGGGCATCACTGCCCTCTGGTGGTGGGAGTAGGAGGCCCAGCCTTTGCTCCTGTGGAGCCGCTGCTGGAAGTGCACCTCCATCCCAGTGGGCCGCAGTCCCGCGCACAACCACTACCCCACCGGGGCTCAGCCCAACAGTTCTTCTTCTTTTACATCCATTCCTCTTGTGCTTCCCAGCTGGGAGACCCAACAGAGAACAATAAAAAGCACAACCGCGCTAAGGGGGTAAGGGTAAAAACATCTTGGTCCACAGACAAAATTACACATCATGCATAAGGAGGAAAAGACCCCCGGCAACATTCAAACAGCAAGGGAAGGAATTTCTGTCACAGAACCAGAAAGAGATACTTGCATTCAGAACAAATTCAGTTGCATCTATAGGGTATCAAGTTCATTCTCGCGGAGTCAAGATATCAGTCAAGGCAAGCCTTGCTTCGGCAGCGCAGATACTGAAAAAGGATTACAGTCATCTCTCTCTGACAGTAAGGCTGTTGGAGACTCCTGAGTGTGGCTCGAGTGGGTCCGCCAGTGGCTCTGTCTGACTAGAGACTCTGCAGCTGGGTTTCGGCCTCCCACCGTCCCCACTGCTTTCCACACATTCGGTGTTCTGATGTTTTTCTCCTCACCAAATTCAAATTTTGTAATCGTCCCTTTTGGATTGCAAAAGCTGGTGTGCTTCCATATGGACTTCAAGCGGACTGCTTGATTAGATGCCTGCTGGTTTGAATACAAGCCTTTAAGACCCCAGACACTGTTCCAATCACAGCCAGGTGCCATGTGGTTTTTTTGTTTTTGTTTTTTGCATTTTGCTGTAGAACCCTTCTCTCCAGTAATCATTTCCAAAGGTGAGTATTGAACAGGGCCATGATGGAAGAACTGATTGTTCTGAAGTTGGAGCTAGGATTTAATATGAGTCCCAAATCCATTCCTGGACCTATGCCTTTTCTTCTTCTTCTTCTTCATCTTCTTTTTGGCATCACTGCCCTTAGGTGGTCATGGGAGCTACCCAGTACTGCTCCTTAGAGCCACCGCTGGATTTGACCCGCCCTGCCCATGCGCCCCAGTCCCGCACTCAACCACTTAAGCCACCGGGGCTCAGCCCCTTCTACTTCTTCTTTTTCTTCTTCTTCTTCTCCCTTCTTCTTTCTTTGCAGTAACTTGGGAGACACTACATATATCATTCCATAGTTCAACCACATCATAATTGTACAATTTCTTCCATAATCATGCATGCTTAATGTTTTCCTAAACATACTTAATCTTTCTGGAATTCTTTTTTTTTTTTTTGGGGGGGGGGCATCACTACTCTCCGGCGGTGGGAGTAGGAGGCCCAGCCCCAATGCTGGAATTGAACCTCCGTCCCAATGGGCCGCAGTCCCGCGCACAACCACTACGCCACCGGGGCTCAGCCCATCTTTCTGGAATTCTTGACATCATCTCCCGCTAAACTTCCCCACCCCTATTTCTGGCACGCCCCACCCCCCTAAACCCTTGTTAGATTTTCTTTCCTCAACATCCATGGGTTTCATTTACCAAGAAATAAACAGAGGGAGAGCCCTAGACACACCTCTGAGATGCACCCTAATGTAAACGAGCTAAAGCAGGTTATAGAAGGGTCGTCACAAGATTGCGGATAGCCAAACCTTGTTTGCTCACCAGACAGCTTTGGGGACAGCTGTCTTCTAACACCTCCAGTCACCGTGTGTTCTCCAGCGTAAGTCCTCAGGTTACAAGTGTGTCTGGGGTGGAGTCCAGTTCACCTGGTGGCGTTTCCAGTTGGGGTCTCACCGATGCAGCTTCTGGAGCATGACGCACACCGTGAAGACCCCGCAATAGCCCCAGACACCCTAGGTCCATTCTGCCCTCCTGCTGCACCCCACTAAAGCCTCTCCCCACTTACTGATTCCAAGCGCATCCTGAGTCTCTCCCACCACCTGGCTGTCAGTCCTCCCCTCCCCTCAACAGACATGCACCTATGCTGGCCCAAACTTGACCATTCCCTCTGCCCTCTCCCTGCTTCCACGCTGCTCCTCCCATCAGTAAGCCTCACCCCTGTGACAAGGCCGCCTCCCTCTCAGGGGCACTTCACCCCATATCCATATGGCGGTCACTCAGCAGACAGGGTCTCCCCCACCTCCTCCTCCAGCCATTTGATCTCTGTTGTCAGGAGGTGCTCTTTGGCTCGGTGACCCACACTTACCTGGAGCCGGTGAGGTGTGGTTCAGTGGCACCGGTCCAGCTCCTGGCTGGGAGGTCTGGTCTCCCACCAATGACTGAATGGCCTGCAGGCTTGAGCTTGTGCCCTTCTGCTTGTCCCTGCTTCAGTGGGCTCACACAGTATTTGTCCTTTTGTACTTGACTGACTTCACTCAGCATAATGTCTTCCAGATCTCCCCACGAGTTGGGGGGGCTTCATTGTTGTTGTTGTTTTTAGGAATGCGTAGTATTCCATTGTGTATAGGTACCAGAGGGTTTTTTTTTAGTCCATCCTTCTGTTGTTGGGGATTTAGGCTGTTTTTAGGTTCTTGCTATTATGAACTATGCTGAGATGAACATGGGGGAGCAAACCTCTGTTCACAATCGGTTTCTTATTTCTTTGGGGCATGTATGCCCAGTAATGGTATTGCTGGGTCATAAGGTTGTTCAATTTCTGTCTGTTTTAGGTTTCACCGTTTTGCCTTCAACAGTGGCTGTATGTATTCACAAGCCCACCAGCAGTGGATACGAGTTCCTATCTCACCACACCTGCTCCTACATTTGTTGTGCTCAGTTTTTAAAAATTGGACTACAGGCTGGTCACTGGGTAATATCTCATTTTTGTCTTGACTTGCATTTTCAGGTACTGCTAATGGCCAAGAGCATTTCCTCCTGTGTTTCATAGCCATTCAAGTGTCATCCTTTGTGAATTGTCTGTTCAGGTCTTTTGCCCACCTTCTTATAGGGCGATTAATTTTTTTTTCTTGTTGTAAGCTTGCAAAATTCTATAGATCTTCGTAATTAGTCTTTTGTCTGTTATGTCTTTACTAAATATCATTTCTCAATCTGTGAACTCTCTTTTTACTCTTTTAATAAAATCTTTGAATGTACACAGTGTTTTATCTTTAATAGGTCCCATTCATCTATTTTATCTTCCACGGAGTGTGCTTCATTTGTTAGTTCTGCTAGCCCATGTATTCGCTGCACTAGGGATCCCAGCTTGGTCCCACATTTTTCATTGGCGATCCTGATAGCTTGGCTTCTACCTTGAGATCTTTTGATCCACCTAAAGTTTGATTTTGTGCATGGAGTGAGATGTCGGTGTTGTTTCATTCTGCCACGTGAATACCCAACTTTTCCAACGCCGTTTATTGAAGAGGGCTTCTGCTGCCTACTTGATGTTTTTATGGTCTTTGTCCCAAACCAACCGTCTGTATGTGTATGTTCTTATTTGTGGGTTTTCTGTCCTGATCCATTGGTCCGAGTGTCTGTCAATGCCAGGCTATTTTGACAGCTGTGGCTGTAGAGTAGGTGTTGAGATCAGGCAGTGCAAGGCCACCTGCTTTATTCTTCTTCCTGAGGAGTTCTGTGCCTGTCTTGGGTCTCTTCCCTTTCCACAGGAAGTTGGTAATCATCTCTTTGAAGAATGATGCTGGAATTTGGATCGGGATTGCATTGAATTTGTTGATTGCTTTAAGTAGTATTGACTACCTAAAGGTATGTACTTTCTTGTGTGTCGATCCCTTTAGGTCTCTTGTCATAATGTCTTGTAGTTTTCCTTGTACAGTTCTTTTGGTTTGGGGTTAGGTTTATTCCTAGCTGCTGCAATGTGACTATTGCAAATGGTACTGCTTCCTTGATATCTTCCTCTCTATTCCGATCACTAGTATAGAGGGGTGCAATTGATTTCTGCCTGTTAATTCTGTATCCTGCTAAACTCCTCTATTGCTTCCAGCAATTCTATTGTGGACCCTTTTTTTTTTAAATTTATTTTTTTTTAGGCATCACTGCCCTGGTGGTGGGTAGGAGGCCCAGCCTTTGCTCCTGGGAGCCGGAATCGAACCTCCATCCCAGTGGGCCGCAGTCCCGCGTACAACCACTACGCCACCGGGGCTCAGCCCTGTGGACCCTTTTTAGGAGTCTTCATTTATAAAATCATATCGTCAGAACAGACCTGTTCCCCAGGGTTTTCAAAGCTGTGACCTTTTAGACCTCGAGGGTATGGAAAAGCTGATTGCCTGCCTTTCTCTCATAAAGCCAGTCTTTCAGCTGTTCCTCGAGCACCTCACTGTGTGTGCCCCCCAGGGACTTGTAGTAATCAGAGACCATCAATTGTGAATGAAGAAAAGACAGTCCAGGTAGACCCATTCACGGCTGCTCTAACTGTAAACCTTCTTTCTTCTGCAGAACCAAAGCCAGAAACCCACCCTTACTCTTCTGGCCTTCTGCCTTTCTCCTGTCGGCAGTTCCTCAGCCAACATGTGCTTCACATCTTCCCAGGCGTGTGTGGAGAGGATCACTCCCTCCGTGGGCCTTCCAGTCAGGGGCACGGGAAGCCCCCAGAGAAGAAGCTGGAGCAGCCGGATTCTGGTCAGAGCTGCTGGCGTGAAAACTCAGAAGGTCAGGAGAAAGAAGATCTCTCCAAACCCTTGTGTGTGAAGACAAGGAGGAGAAGGATTCCAAGGACGTTCTTGAGCTCAGCCCAGAGAAAGTCTGCAAGAGAAGTCCAGATGGAGGCCGGCTCACCTCGACAGATGATGTCTCTGGGAACACGTGAAGCAGTGAAGGCATTAGAAGCCTCAAGGCTCGGAGCAGTCACCCACAGAGGAGATGGGCCTGATGTTGGTCTAAAGTCAGACGTGATGGCCAGCCAGAAGTCCCCCCTGCAGAGGAAGCCCCACGTGTGCATTGAGTGTGGGCGAGGCTTTAGTTACAAGTCAGTTCTCATCATCCACCAGAGGACACACTCAGGGGAGAAGCCATGTGTGTGCCCGGAGTGTGGCCGAGGCTTTAACTACAGGTCAACCCTCATCATCCACCAGAGGATCCACTCAGGGGAGAAGCCTTACGGGTGCCTCGAGTGCGGCCGAGGCTTTACCCAGAAGTCAGGCCTCCTTAACCACCAAAATATCCACTCAGGGGCGAAGCCCCACGTGTGCAAGGAGTGTGGGCGGGGCTTTGCCCAGAAGTCCGTCCTCCTCATGCACCAGAGGATACACTCAGGGGAGAAACCCCACGTGTGCAAGGAGTGTGGGCGGGGCTTCACCCAGAATTCATCTCTCACCAGACATCAGAGGACGCACTCAGGGGAGAAGCCACACGTGTGCAAGGAGTGCGGGCGCGGCTTTAGCCACAAGTCACACTTGATCTCCCACCAGAGGACACACTCCGATAAGAAGCCGTATGTGTGCAGCGAGTGTGGGCGAGGCTTCACCCAGAAGTCAGGTCTCCTCACCCACCAGAGGACACACTCGGGGGAGAAGCCGTACGCGTGCCAGGAGTGTGGGCGGGGCTTCACCCAGAAGTCCCATCTCCTCATGCACCAGAGCACACACTCGGGGGAGAAGCCACACACGTGCCCGGACTGTGGGCGAAGCTTTAGTCACAAGTCAACCCTCATCATACACCAGCGGACTCACTCGGGTGAGAAGCCCTACGTCTGCGGCGAATGCGGCCGTGGCTTCGTCCAGAAATCAGTCCTGCTCATGCACCAGAGTGCCCACTCCGGGGAGAGGCTGTACGTTTGCAAGGAGTGTGGCCGAGGCTTCAAGTGGAAGTCAGGCTTCCTGTACCACCAGAAGACGCACTCCGGGGAGAAGCCCTATGTTTGTGGCCAGTGCGGGCGGCGCTTTACGCAGAAGTCCGGCCTTCTCATGCACGAGCGGACGCACTCAGGGGAGAAGCCCCATGAGTGCCGGGAGTGCGGGCGAGGCTTTACCCAGAAGTCCGGCCTCCTCATGCACGAGCGGACGCACACAGGGGAGAAGCCCCATGAATGCCGGGAGTGCGGGCGGCGCTTCAGCGCTAAGCAAAGCCTCCTTCGGCATCAGTGGGCTCACTTAAGAGAAGCCCCAGGCTTGACGGGAGCATCGCCCAGGCTGAGCCAGAGGTCAGCCGCCTCCAGCAGGGGTGTGGCCAAGGGCTTGATTATGTAAATCTAAGCTCTATGCAGGGGAAATAGGGGAGCGGTTTGAGAAAAAGACACACATCCCTCTACATCAGAGTGGTTTGTTTGTTTGTTTGAAATCATTTTATTGGGCGCTCATGCTTGTCACAATCAAATACATACATCTATTGTATGCCAAGCACATTTTGCATTTTTGCCATCATCATCATCCTCAAAACATTTTCTTTCTACTTAAGCCCTTGGTATCAGCTCCTCATATTTCTCCTCCTTTCCCGTCCCCCCTCCCTAAATTATGATTATTTCGTCACGTCGTGCACTTGACCCACTTCTCATGGAGGAGGAAGTTATATGTAGATCCTTGGAATCAGTTCCCCCTTTCAACTCCACCTTCCTCTACCCTCCCGGTAGCACCATTCTTACCACTGGTCCTGAAGGAATCATGTTTTGGTTTTTTAATCATTTTATTGGGGGGGGCTCTTACAAAGCTTATCATAATCCAACATTCAGTTGTATTAAGCACACTGGTACATATGTTGCCCTCGTCATTTCCAAAACATTTTCTTTCTACTGGAGCCCTTGGTGTCAGCTCCTCTCCCTGCACCCAACTCCACCCCATGAATCCTCGATCACTTATATAAGTGTTTTTCGTATCTCACACTGTTCGTTGCCTCCTTTCACCCACATTTCTGTTACTCAGCCCCCTCAGGGTTGGGGGTGGAGGTTATAGATCCAACCTTGTGATAGATTCCCCCTTCCTTCCCCCCTTCTCCCCGCCTCCACAATTCCCTTTCCCTCATGATATTGCTACTCCCACAATTCCCCTTTCTTCATGACAGTGCTGTTGCTGAGGGTTCATCTGTCTTGGAATCCCTGTGTCAAGAGCTCTTACCTGTACCAGTGTATGTACTCCAGGTTAGCTGGGTTTGTAAGGTCGAACTGAGTCACGATAGAGGGTGGGGAAGGAAGTATTCAGGGACAAGAAGAATGTTGTGGGTTTCATCTGTGTTATCCTGCACCCTGGTTGGATCATCCCTTCCTTGTGACCCTCTTTTTTTTTGGGGGGGGGGGCATCACTGCCCTCTGGTGGTGGGAGTAGGAGGCCCAGCCTTGCTGCTGGATTTGAACCTCCAACCCAGTGGGCCGCAGTCCCGTGCACAACCACTACACCACCGGGGCTCAGCCCCCTTGTGGCCCTTCTGTGGGTCACAATTGGATGTCCACTTGTCTACAGATGGGCATTGGGTCTCCACTCCAAACTCCCCCCCCCTTTGTTATCAATATAATTGTTTGTTTTGGCTCTTTTAATACCTGATAGCACCGATACCACGTGATGTATATCTTCCAAGTGGGTTTTATTGCTTCCCTGCGAGATGACGAGATGACGATGGCTTGTTTAACTTCAAACCTTGAAGATCCTAGATGCTCTTTCCATAATCAGCAACCACCTGCTTTCTTCACCGCATTTGCTTATGTACCCGTTTTGTTTTCAGTGATCATGTCAGGAAGGTGAGTGTCAAGGAAGGCCTTGAGGCCCCAAATCCGTCAGTTATCTTAATACTTAATATAGAAATGTGTGTGTGTATATAAATGTATATATATATCACGCTTTATCCCTATCATTATAAACTAATATATTTACATACATATATGTCTGTACCTGCACCTCTGTAAATGGCTTTTGCCTCCTAGTTATTTCCTCAACTTCCTTTTCCTTTCCTCCTGTCCCATTATCATGTTCGACCTTCATTCTGCTCTCCGTGCTGCCTCTTGAATACATTGCGCTCCACCAAACCCCGCCAGGCATTCTGCACCCTCCTCACCACCAATTTCAGAACCCTTGCTGTCCCCTTGTCCCCGAGTTTGTTGGCTCCTCACTCCCCCTCCTCTCCGGCTTCCCCCTAGAACTGCCAGTTCTGTTGTTTCTCCTTGGGATTACTTCTTCTCCCTAACTGACATAGCTAGATAGAGAGCGAGAGAGAGAGAAAGAAAGGAAAACCCCAAAGACCCTGTAGATAGTCCCAGGTCTGCCTACTGACCCTTTTGCATGTTTTCCAGTCGGGTCTGATGAGGTGCCCCGCCCTATCTCCCGAGTCAAGTCTGTTCGCAAGATTCCTTGGGGCCTTCATCCCATCGCCCCCTTTGCTGTCCTGTTGCACTCCCTTCACGTTTCACCCCGCTGTGGGGAGGGAGGGGGGAACAGACCAGGCTCACTGCACTTTGTCCGCAACGCTGTCCCCTATAGGGTTGGGGGCCAGTGGGGATATTGCGTCTCAAGGCAGGGGCTGCCCATACGGCCCTCTCTGAGAACACGGTTGTTTTGTGTTTTTTGGTGGTGGTGGAAGAAGCCTTGTGTGAAGTGTGGGGGTGGGGAGGAGGTACTTTAGTGATAAGTTGTACCTCTTTTTTATGTACAAATTGTCATATTGGGGGCTCATAACAATCCTTAGACCAGTTACGTCAAGCACATTTATACATATGGTGCCATCATCATTTGGAAGGGGGGGGGCATCACTGTCCTCTAGTGGGAGTGGGAGGCCCAGCCTTGTTCCTGGAGAGCTGCTGGATTTGAACCGCCAACCCGGTGGGCCGTAGTCCCACACACAACCACTACGCCAGCGGGGCTCAGCCCACCATCATCATTTTCAAAATATTTTCTTTCTACTTGAGCCCTCGATATCAACTCCTCTCTCTCTTTTTTTTTTGGGGGGGTGGGTGGGAGGGCATCACTGCTCTCCGGTGGTGGGAGTAGGAGGCCCAGCCCCACTGCTGGAATTGAACCTCTGTCCCAGTGGGCCGCAGTCCCGCGCACAACCACGACGCCACCGGGGCTCAGCCCGCAACTCCTCTCTTTTCCCACCCTTGCAACCCCTTTCTCTCACATTTCCGTGATTGCTCCACCCCCCAGGGTGAGTTATATATCTATCATTGTGAGCGACTCTCCCTCTTTTCCCCTTCCCCACCCCGCACTGCTCCTTACCCCCTACCCTCCTGGTGCCGCTACTCCCATTATTATTCCTGAGGGGTTCATCTGTCCTGGGCTCCATGTGTTGGAACCTCTTATCTGTACCAGTGTACATGCTCCAGTCTAGCCAGATTTATAAGGTAGAACTGGGGTCATGATACTGTTGGGGGGGAGGAAGCATTAAAGAACTAGAGGAATGTTATGTGTTTCTTTTTTTGTTATTAAAATTTTTTTGTTGCGTGTTTCTTTGGTGCTATACTGCACCCTGACTGCCTCGCCTGTTCCTTGTAGCCCTTCTCTGAGGGGATTTCCCAATTGTCCACAGATGAACTTTGGGTATCTCCTTAAAACCTTTCGTGACAGAATCATTTTGTGTTTCTGAGTTACTATTTTTGTTTGTTTTTCAGTCATGGAGGTCTTTTCACTGAATGGAAATAGAAATGTTTTGAGGTAGTATGAACTTCCCCCTAATTAGTAAGACACACGTCTTGAGGGGCGCCTGGGCTGGGCTTAGTGAAATGAATCAAATTTCTTCAGGTTTAGGCCGTGACACCCATCTCCGCTGGATGGCCATACACACTAAAAGTAGGATTTGCAGCGTCCCCCCAAACCACACAGTGGGGAAGTAGAGGGGGGCACATGTCCTGCTTGCTGTGAGAGGAAGTCAGTTTGCTGACCCTTGGAGCTGGAGCTCAGCGCCTCCAGGCTGAGGCTTAGTGCCGAGTAGAGTGCTGGGAGCACTTCCTGGCAGAACTCACAGTGTAACACTTGCCCAGGAGAACAGAAGGCAGGAGGCCAGGGGCCAAAGACAAGTATGTCTCTGGGCAGTACTGAGAAGCGCATGTCCTGATGGAAGAACTGTGTGCTGAGTGGTCGCTGATCTAAAACTGTAGTCGGTGACATCCCTGGTTAACCTCGTAAGCATGAGTGTTGTCTACGAGTTCCATGTGGCCATTGGAACGAATTATCAAACCCAAAAGAGGAGTGGGACATGTGGTGGGCAGGGCAACTGGAGTCAGAATTGCTAAGGCTTCTTCATGTCGGCCCCAGTACTGTTTCTGGTATGGCAGGCAGTGACAGACCCTTTTGAACACATGATAAGCTGTCAATTACTGTGTATTTAGCTAGTGAAGATGATGGATCCCACCCAGTACAGTCTGGGACAGCGGTTCTCAACCTGTGGGCTGAGACCCCTTTGGGGGTTGAATGACCCTTTCACAAGACTCGCCTAAGACCAATAGAAAACATGTAAATATTTTACAATATATAATTATGTATTGTTTTGTGATTAATCACTATGCTTTATGTTCAATTTGTAACAATGAAAAGATCCTGTATATCGCATATATTTTTAATCATTTTATTGGAGGCTCGCACAATGCTTTATTATAATCCATACATACAGTGTCAAGCACCTTTGTACAACCGATGCCATCATCATTCTCAAACATTTGCTTTCTACTTGAGCCCTTGACATCAGATCATCTTTCCCCTCCCTGTTCCCCCCTCCCTCATGAACCCTCGATAATACAGAAATTATTTTGTCGTATCTTACACGGCCCGACGTCTCCCTTTGCCCACGCCTCCACTGTCCTTCTTCCAGAGGAGGTTATCTGTAGATCTTTGTAATCCGCTCCCCCTTCCTACCCAGCTTCCCTCCACCCTCCCAGTATCTCCTACTCTCACAGGTCCTGAGGATTCCATGTGTCCTGGATTCTCAGTTCCCATCGTTACCAGCGTACCTCTTCCTGTCTAGCTGGATTTGTAAGGTGGAATTGGGATCACGATAGTTGGGGGGAGGAAGCTTTAAAGAACTAGAGGAAAGTTATATGTTTCATCATTACTTCACTGAGCCCTGACTGACCCATCTCCCCGTGACTCTTCTGTAAGGGGATGGTAAATTACCCCCAAAAAGACTCAATAAAAATAATTGATGCATTTGAATGATGAGGCTGCGAAGAATATTCAAAGTACCATGGACTCCCAACAGAATAAACTGACAATTGTGAACTGTGCATACCTCTTAGTACTCTCACACTTGTGCATATGATTCCTTTTTAGGAGGCTTTGATTTTATGATTTTCAGTAACATTTAGTGTTTTTCCCTTCCATATGCCTAACTCCCATTCTTTTCTTTTTCCCCCCAATGATTTTATTGGGGACTCTAACAGTTCTTTTAACATCCAATACATCATTAGTATCAAGCATATTTGTACACGTTGCCATCTTCATTTCCAAATGTTTTCTACCTGAGCCCTTGGTATAAACTCCTCCTTCCCCTTCCTTTTTTAAAAAAATAGAAATCATTTTATTGCGCTCCCATTATTTTCATACAACAAATGTGGTGTATAGGCATACTCTCAACTTATTAGCAGTTTTCAATATCCTGACAGCTAAGTCATTGGATGAGTAAATATTTCATGTCATGCTCCGACTGGATCCCAGTGATGGATTTTTATGTCGCTATAAAAACGCCTACCCCCAGTCCCATGACAGTTTTTTGGCTGTGAGTACAACCTGCGCTCAAAACACCACCTTTCTATCACACAGCTGTCTCAGCCAGAAGTGATCGACTTAGCAGAATCGACACCCAGGGAGGTCTATCCTTTTGACCCAAGGGGCCGGAACCGTGGGATGTTCAGGGTGGAAACTTTAATGCTGATGATGAGAACTGCCTCCACTTGAAGGTGCCTTCTGGAGCAATTCCTGCAGATCTGAGTGGTCTGTATCTGCCTGAGGGAGAAGCCATCATTCTCTAAAGTAGGTCTGAATTGTACTCAGAGGCCACTACCAAGAGTTTCTGACCATAGGTGTAGGAGTTACACTACCTTACGATAGACCTCTGTTCAGATCTCTCCAACAATCCCAATGGCAACAGGCCAACCGAAATTGACCCTCAGGGATAGCTGTCCTATTAGAGCAGCTTCAAGCTATGGGGTGGATAGGGAGATAGAGTATTGATTACCCTAAGCTATTCCATGGCAGGGTCACTTCGGGAATGATTTACCGCAGCCTTGAAGGTGACAGTGTCCAGGTGGATTCGATGCGGGCATGCTCCAAAGAGACTCCCAGGGAGGTCAGCCTAGTTGACAGGAGCAGAATTCGAGGCCTGTCCATGAGTACAGGGCATGAGAGTGGTTAGGGAAGTAGCCATGTTTACCTGGGCTGCTTTTTCCTTCCCATGAAGGATAGCGGGAGGATGAAGACCAACAGCTCAGGTGATTTATATGAGAGAGAAGCCAGACATGCCTTCACTGTGTGACCTTTTTACGAATTTGGACACTCACCATCCCTCTCATGGCACTCTGTATTTCTGTGGATTTAAGCATTCGTTGCAATGGCTCCAGCAATAACAATATTCAAGATAGCGGGTTTATTAAAAAAAATACCCGCTTACCAGGCTGAGCCCCGGTGGCGTAGTGGTTGTGCGCGGAACTGCGGCCCGCTGGGATGGGGGTTCAATTCCAGCTCCACAGGAGCAAAGGCTGGGCCTCCTACTCCCACCACCAGAGGGCAGTGATGCATAAAGAAAACTAAAAAACTTAAAAATACCCGCTTACCACTTAGGATCAGAAATGACTCTTCAAACGAGGTAGCCTCACATCTTAGTGCTCCAAGAAACCTCAGTCTGGGCAATATTCTCTCAAGTCCTCTGGCCACTGCCCTGCTTGGCTAAGTGTTACAAGTCCTTCACCTGTACTTTAAGTCCCCAGGGACACCCCTTCCACCAGTAAGCCTCAGCCCAAAGGTGCTCAACTCTAGCTCCATGGGTGGGCAGACTGCGTCCAGAGCCCCTTGCAGGTCCCCCCTGTATCAGCTCTCTCCAAGGCTGCTGTTCCTCTGCCACTCTCCTGTGTCTCACTGTCCCGGCAATGTGTTCTTGGTATGTGCCTCCTGGTTCAAGGGTTCTCAACACAAGTGATCTGGTCCAAACGACACATTTCACACTCGACTCTTCTTTCTGGCGGTTCTGCTATCTGTCTTGCTGTTTCTGGGTTGACGCATTTTAAGTGGGAAGGCCAAACTGATGAGCCACTTCAGGAGGGTCATATTAAATGAGCTCTCCATGAAATGATCCACTGGGAGCTGGGGATTTATAAAGAGCATCGATGGTGATCCCAAGTGCCTATTTTCTGACGCTTAATATCGGGCTTGCAACACCCAAGATCAGCGGCTGGAATCCAGCAACCACTTGGAGAACCATGAGTCTTTTCGGTTGTCAAGATGTAAATTTTGGCACACCCAAGGGGGCTGTTCAACTCTGCCCTATACAGTGGACTTTTGTG
>PVJH01028548.1:0-24457 GCA_004026705.1 Nesogale talazaci
TGACATGATTAAGGAAGGTGTCGTTGTGGAAAAGAGGACTATTCATGTTTTCTGATGCTGACTTACAGTAAATGGTTAAGTTCCCTAATAAGCCTCATAATCCCGAGTCTAGTCTGTTGTGAGTTCTATGTGAATTTTGAAACAAAAGATCAAACCAAGCAGAGAAGTAGAGTGCTATGGGAGAGATGGTTTGTGTCAATAGGGTAAAGCACACTGGAGGTAGGGTCATATCTGACCTCTGCCTTGTGGGAATCGGCCTAGGGATAGTGTGGGGTTGAGTTCTCCTCTTCCCTGCTGAATGAAGCCAGAGGAGATCAGTTATAGCTCCCTGTTATGTGCCCAGGCTCTCACGGATTGGTTTTAATTTTCTTCGTCTTCAACCTGAACTTGCATTTGAGCAATGGAGTGTTCCCCAGCTGACCGCTGACCATGTTTTAGCTGTTAATGCTGAACTTCTCTATTTGTCTCTTCTCATGTTGACCATTTGATTCCTTTATATTTCATGTGGCCAAGTTCAGGTGAATACTTATTGTTTATGTGATTGAAAAAAGGTATGTACATATGAAGAGACTATTGGTCTTGCAAACGTCTATCATGCCATATCCATTTTGATCATCAAGGCCATATATTCTAGCTACTGATCCTTCCTCTCTGTTTCCATCTCTCACTTTCAAATCACCAGTAATTATCAGCGCATCTTTATGACATATTTGATCAATTCTTCAATTTTTTTTCCTCATCAGCTGTAGTGGTTGGTGTATACATTTGAAAAAATTGATATATTCACTGGTCTTCCTTGTAGATGTATAAAATATAATCCTTTCCTAGACAGCATTATACTTCAAGATAGATCTTGAAAGGTTCTTTGTGATGGTGAATCAATACCATCCTCTTGAATTTGTTATTCCTGGCAAAATAACCAAATTATTGTCCAATTCAAGATGACCAATACCAGTCATTTAGTTCACTAATGCCTAGGATATTGATACTTATGCCTTCCATTTAATTTTTGATAGGTTCTTCTTTTTCTAGATTCATCCTTTGTATAGTGCACACTGTAATACTTAGTGGAGATCTACAGCTGTTCCCCCCATTTTGAGTCAGTCCCTATCAGGAAAGGGAGCTTTACTTCATCCATGTCTTTAAGGTGGAGTCTATTTGAGGATCCAGCTCTTCCCCAGTTGTATTTTGAATGCTTTTCAGCCTATAGGGCTAATCATTCAGCAAGATATCAGACAATTTGCAGTACTACTAATAAGATTTTCAGGGGCTAATCCCTTCTAAGTGGACAGTCTATTCTTTCTTCCTAGTCTGTCTTGATTGGGAAGCTCTGTGAAAATGTGTCCACCTTTGGTAATACTGCTGGTATCTGAAATATCATGGCACCACTCCCACTATCACAGCAACATGCAAGTGATCTCGGATT
Source organism: Nesogale talazaci (assembly GCA_004026705.1). NCBI lineage: Eukaryota > Metazoa > Chordata > Mammalia > Afrosoricida > Tenrecidae > Nesogale > Nesogale talazaci. The sequence continues at coordinate 1,427 of PVJH01028548.1, forward strand.
ACGGCACAGTAAACTGACACTTGAGTGCTGGTTACAAAGAACACAGCCTAGCAAATCCTGTGGAGGAGTTCAACTCCTATCGATGGAGTGAAAAATGGACTCGATGGCACCTATGATAGTTAGGGTTACTGTGCCAACTAGGCTCCCGTAGGGACATATGGGCAGAGTTCACTGGAGGGTGATTGGGATAAATGGTTTCTGAGACTGGCCTCACTCTCTCTTTCTCCCTGGTGATCGAACTAGTCTCTTACCCCAAGCATGTGCTGTGCCACCTGTGGGCTGAGCCAACCTGTGACTCCTGTTTCCCTGACATGCATCACTAGAGCTCAAGTTTCCATCAGGATGGCGGTTCCCTGTGCCCTCATGTTGGTGACCTCTGTTGCCCCTCAACTTCTCATCTTCTTGAAGTTATCATGCCACACTGCTGTGTCAGCTACCTGCGGACTGACACTGATCATCTTGCCTGAGGATAGATTCCACTGTCTGCTTCCTTGACCTCTGACCAGTAGCTGGCATGAGTTGAAGAAACTTCCATTCCCAGAAAGTAAGTCGAACTGAACCCTCCATACTGCTGTGTGGACTAATTAGCCATTGCATTCCTTCTTGCATTACAAACCTATATAAATGTGTGTGTATACTCATAATTGTCCTGGTTTTGTTTCTCTCGAGAACCCTGCATAAAACAACTCCCAACACAACAACAACAATACCTGAGACTGTAGTGCAAACAATGAACACTCTGGGTTGCCACCTTAAAGGTTGGAGGTGGGAGTCAATTCCTAGAGTTCTACCAAAAAAATCAGCCATCGAAAACCCTAGGGATCCCAGCTCTACTCTGATGCACCTGGAGTTTCCATTGCAGCAGGTAAAGGAGGCTGTGGGTGCAATGATGTTTCCAAGTTAGAATTCTAGACTTCCATGTGGAAGACCTGGTTTGATTTAGGGCCAATGCACTTTTTGTGTAATCACCACTAGGGATGACCCCCAAATAAGTCAGGTAAACAAACACATGCTCAAGCTTCAACAAACCAGGGCCACCATCACACAAACCTAAGACGCATACATGTCAAACAGATCAGACACAAGAGAAAGCAAGTGCCACTAAATGAAGTTGATACCACTTAATAGATTTTGCATAAGATACCTACACATTAATAAAATAATATTGCTATTAGGGTTCCATTACATATTTTTCCAAATAAAATACATTTAAGTGTGTCTCTGTGATCATCAGATGGCTACTGACAAGTTCTCTCAGTAACACACTTTTTAACTAGTCTAGTTAAAAAGAAAACAAAAGTTCAACCAAAACAATAATTTTTGAGGAGATGTGCTGAGTTGATTCTGAGATCTTGGTAGAATGTATAGTGACTGCTTTATGGAATTCCAAAGAGGTGACCTTGATATATTTTCTCAAAGGACATAGGTGCTCGTTACTAAAAAGTTTTAAGAAAATTGAAAATTGTATCAGTGAGATAAATTCCAGGAAAGTTGTGCCGAAGAATTTTCTTCCATCATGGCAGTACACCTGCTCATGCTTAGAGTGCAGCCAGCACAGAGATTTTAAAGGGAAATTATTGGGAAATCTTACTCCACCCATCCTGCAGCCCTGATCTGGTCTCCTCAGGCATTTTTGGGGTCCCTAATCTCAAAGAACCTTTAAAAGGAGCAGGATGTGGGCCCCTCAAGGATGGCAGAACTGCTGCTTTGATGGCGAGCGCAACCAAGAGCGCTTTGATTTTCAGAAACGTCGAGGCCGAGATGGAGGCTATGTTCATAACCAACAGATTCACATTTTGGCATTTTTGTTCAATAAATATGTCTATGATTTTTGTGGCAAGCTTTGAAAACTTATTCAGCTCTCTCTTGTCAACCACATAGGCAACACCCCAGCGTCACCACAATCACGTGACCCCTTGGGCGCCGGGCAAAGCGAACCCAAAGCGCAACTGCAGACGCTCCTGAATCCGCGAACAGCACTACTGCCGTGACCGGGAAGACAGCTTCAAAGGATAGACAGAGACTGCAAGTTTGTAAGTATTACTTCAAGATGAAAAATACTCACGGTGGTCTGTGAAGAGCGTTGCACAACAAACAAATGACATGGAGGTACTATTTCTTCTAGGATCCCAGACTTAGAGAAGAAAGCTGGGCCTTCCCAAATAGTTTGTTGTTGTCGTTGTTGTTGCTGGTTTCCAAAAAGAAAATTGCGCTTGTGTTAGTGTCCCAATTTGAATGTAAATTTTATTTTATGAATTCTATTTATTTTTAATTATTCAAACGTATCTGCTAGGGAAGAACTAAAGTTTTAAAGTGACATAGTTTTGTGTCTGGGGATAATGAAATGGCAACAAGGAAGTGGAGCAAAAAAATGAAACTTTGCAGAAGACAATGAAAGGGGGGAATTGTGAATGCCTAAAGGCAATTCCAAAATTAATTTCCTTTTAAACTTGTAAATAATCAGAAGAGACTTCTACTGAATGCTCAAGCTTAATGAGTACAGGTCATTATACTAGTACTGCTACCACTGAAATTACTAATGGCAAAAAAAAAAAAGAAATTACTAATGGCAATAACATAATTTGTTATAAATTTACAAATGAAACAGAATTTGTTACATTCATTGCAATTGTAAGAAAAAAGTAATGGCATCGAAGGTGAAACTATTGTAGAATCTGAAATGGTCATATCTGCAGACCCCATACATAACACAAATAGAGAGCCTACTTTGTGGAATACTTTTGCTTCTAATGATGTAAATTATTGTCTTTAAAGAGGGTTGAGGAATTGTCAATGACAGTGTACCATTTGAAATTTTCTGTGGAAAATTCTGGGTGGTGAAAAGGTTCTGTAGCCAGAAGTAAGGGTAGAAATTATAGAGTGTGTAATTGCTGCCTGCTACATAACTCAGCTCTGTGTACTATTTTTCTGGTATGCTATTTAGTCCTAAATAATTTCATTCTAAATTTTCTATCTATTTAGCAGTTGGTTTAAGATAAAGATGATTGATAAACATGAAAGCAGTTTAATTTACAGGCTTTGTATATTATCATTTCAAATCAAAGACATGAATTGGGTTTAACTTATGAACTGGACTGTGGCAGTTATGTACTTTAGTGTCAATTTCAGGATTGGGAGTGTAGGGGTGGAGTCTAGCCTGTCAATCTGGAGATAGCCAATGAGACCTCTGTGTGGACATGGCTTCCTCTGGGAAATCTCACGATTTCCCCCCGTGGAGGTGAGAGGCTATGGACTCAGTCTCTTGGGAACACTCTAGTGACAAGACAACATGGCAGCATGCTGGTAGATCCTGAGTCCTGGAATCTGGAGGAGTCGAAGGATAAGGGCTTACCCTGACAAAACCAAATGTCTGAAGTTGGAAAAGCCAGATGGAGGCTCCAGCCAGAGCTGAGATGTCTCTGCCATCATGGATACACAAGACTGCACCCACTGGCCTGTGATTGTCCTGGAATCATTGCATGTGCCTTGTGAATCTGAAGAAGAATTTATAGACTGGTGTTGGACATATGGGTTAATATCAGACTTGTGGGCTTGGACTGGATTGAGTTTGGTTATTTTCTCAATGTTCCATTCCTCTTGTATATTATACATATATATATATGAATTTTCTCTATTCTACCCAGACTAACACATGGACACACAAATTAATGAAGAAGACCACTATTAAAAGGCCACTATGCAATATGTTGTTGCTGTCATTATAACAATCACTGAGCATGGATTAGTTTTCAAGAATGAAAGGAACTGGTTGGGTCTCCACAAATGGAAACTTTTCAAGTTGAACTTGATATTCAGTTTGATCCATTTTTAGGAGGTCACATCTCAAAATATGGTAGCATAGGGAAGAGCAATACACTGCAAACATCCAAAACAACAAATGAAGAATTAATAAACTTACTAAGTGATAAAATTTCATCAACTATTTTCAATGAAATAAGTATAGGCCAATACTTCATGTCTATAGATTCTATCCCTTATCTATCCTTATTCTACATACAGAAGAGACACATATTGTTTTCACAAATGTACTCCCAAGAGATGGGAAACCTGTCCAGTGATTTATCACATTTTCTAGCTTAAAAAAATCATACCAGTGAAGAAATTGTAAATCAAGCACTTCACTTTTCATCTGAAGTTTTGCCAAATTGATTTTTCTATGTGCAGAGGCCAATTCTCTGACAATATCGCCAGTTTTAAAGGCATTACTAAGACATGCAATAGAAGAACTTCAGTTGTAGTGAATACGCTATTTTCTTAACCTATGCATTTGCTGTGCATTCACACAATCTTGTAGCGTGGTTGGTTGCTGTTTGGAGGTGACTTTTCCCCCTCTGGCTCAATCACACAGTACATCTTTTTGCTGCCCCTCCTCACTAACAATTCTTAACATGTCTTGAGGCAATGGTCAGATATCAAAATGCCTTTCTAACACATGTTGGGAAGCATATGTTACAGCAGCTAGTACAATCCTGAAATTGTATACTCAGATTGCTAGAGGTCTTAGGAAATATTGCTGAAAACCAGACATAGAAGAGAACTGAAAACAAAGATGAGTCAAGTCCTCCAAGACTCAGCATTTAGACCACACACAGATCCTCAACTAGTTCCTGCCAGGATACTTACATGATTTAAGAAAAGATTTTTAACATTTTGAAAACTAAACAACACTGCCCCAAATTGATTATCAAGGAGTTCACCATTACAGGAGCACTCAAAGGAACACAAAAATCCTCGGCTCCGGGCACCGGCCGCGCAGCTGGAGGCGGCGGAGCGGAAGCCCCAGCCATGGCTGCAATCCGAAAGAAACTGGTGATTGTGGGGGATGGCGCCTGTGGGAAGACCTGCCTTCTGATCGTCTTCAGCAAAGACCAGTTCCCGAAGGTGTATGTCCCCACGGTCTTTGAGAACTGCATCACAGACATCGAGGTGGACGGCAAGCAGGTGGAACTGGCCCTATGGGACACAGCTGGGCAGGAAGACTATGACCGCCTCCGGCCTCTCTCCTATCCGGACACTGATGTCATCCTCATGTGCTTCTCCATAGACAGCTCCGACAGCCTGGAAAAGATTCCTGAGAAGTGGACCCCAGAAGTGAAGCACTTCTGCCCCAATGTGCCCATCATCCTTGTCGGCAATAAGGACCTGAGACAAGATGAACATACCAGGAGAGAACTGGCCAAGATGAAGCAGGAGCCCGTCCGCTCTGAGGAAGGCCGGGACATGGCAAATCGCATCAGCGCCTTTGGCTACCTTGAGTGTTCGGCCAAGACCAAGGAGGGGGTGAGGGAGGTGTTTGAGATGGCCACCCGGGCTGGGCTCCAGGTCCGCTTATTATTGGGCTCCAGGTCCGCAAGAATAAGCGCGAAGGGACTGTTCCATCCTGTGAGCTTCCCCAAGCTGCCCAGCTCCACCCCACCCCTAGGAGTGTAGGAACACACACTCCTCCTCTGACCTCCAAGACTCCGCCCACCCAGGACTGCACCGAGCTTCCCCAGGCCCAGTGGTGGTGATGGTCCCCTCGGCAGCCTTCTGGGAACCCCTGGCCTGGGCCCTCTGCCTTCCCAGAGTTCCTGCTGCCTAGGGTGGGGCTCTGGCTCCCCTTGGTCTTCCCCAGAGGACCTGTCACACACCAGCACTTTATACACTTCTGGCTTCCAGCAGAGTCGGGGGCAGGCAGATTGGAAGGTGATGGACCCTGATTCCCAGCCCCCAAACTGGCTTTGGGCAGGAGCTGAGCCCTGTCTCTGACTGTACTCTGCTGGGGCTACGAATAAAGGACATGGGGTCCAAAAAAAAAAAAATCATGGAAGTGCTCCAGAAGTATAATGAATGTCAGAGATCAATTTTACATAACCATCTACTCCATTTTCAACGGCACAGTTGTATTTTACATGAAAAGAAGGGGAAAGGTGTAAGGGGGCTCTTCAAATAGATTTTCCTTCTTAAACAATGAGAATAGACTTGATGAAGAATGCATGAACACATCCAGGAAATTAGTGCAGGCACATCCTCATGACTTCAATACAAATTTTAACGGAGTGTAACAATTTCATTCTTACACAAGAACTAAGTTAATGGATCCAAGAAAGACAAATCTTATTCATGTGGGTGTGTTATGATTTCATAACAGAAGATAAAATAGAATGCAAAGTTCCCAATGTTGCAACTACTTCATACATATTCCTAACTCTAATAAACTACAACAGAACACTTACTTTCAACCCAAAAGAGACTAAAAATCCCTCAGCATACAGCAGGAATTCAAGAAAGACTTGATTCATTGTGTTTCTTATGTATAGGAGTAGATTTTATTTGGCTGTTTAATTGTGATGAAATCATTGAAGAATTTGGAAGAACAGATACTACGATCAAATGTTTTTAATTGTTAGAGATGAAAGAGCTATCTAAAAAGAAGATATAGTCCCTTGTTATAATATTTGTTTTCTAATCATGAAATTTTCTTTTATGACATTATTATTTTTTCATTTTAAATTATAGCATTTATTATGAAACAAGCATCGAAATGGAAGTACTGGAGAAAGTCATTGTCTTTCTGTCATTGCTGTGGGAGATCAAGAGCATTTTACATTGATTATTGACACAACCACGTACACGGATTCATTTTCTTTATTAGAGTATGGGGGAAATTCTGCTGTAGACTACGTGGTATACCATAAAAATCTTAGTATCCACATTCATGAAAATGTTCCTAATTCAGTTCATCTCTTTCCCCTAAAATGGCATGTGTGACTTATGGATGCATTTCATCACTAATATGATGATGTTGTTCTTGTTGTTAGTTGGTTTGTTCTGACTCGTAGCAACCCCAGGCACAAGAGAACCCCCCCCCCCCCAATCCTGTGCCACCTCTCAATTGTCCTTATGTGTGAGCCCATGGTTGCAGCCTCTTGGTCCATCCATCTCCTTGAGAGTCTTTTTCTTTTTTGCTGTCCCTCCAATTTACCAAGCATCATGTCCTTCCCCAGAGACTAGTCTTTTCTGATAACATGTTCAAAGCACATGTTTGTTCTTTTGACAGTCCATGCTACCTTTCACTATTCCTCAGCAACACCATCATTCAAGTGCTTTGATTTTTCTTTAGTCTTTCTTGCTCAGATGCATATGAAGCAACTGAAAACATCATGGGTGGGTCAGGTGCACCTTAATTCTCAAAGGAATATCCTTGCTTTTCAACACTTTAATGAAAGCTTCAGGAAGCAGATTTATCTAATACAATACATCATTAATATTATAGAACAACGTTCTGTAATATTGGAACAATGTTACAGTCTGGACACGCAATACATGTGTGTATATAAAACTCATATATCATCTTGAAATGCATGTGTCTGTAGAGGAGGGGGCACTGTAACTTATCATGTCCTAATTCATCCCTGACTACCACCCATTTATCAGTGGATACTTGTGTGTCACTATAGTGCTGGGGAGGCTTCAGTGCAGTTTCTTTACTAAGATAGACCAGGAAGAAAGACCTGGTGATCTACCAAAAATCAGCTAGTGAAAATCCGATAAATCACAATGATCTAATCTACAGTGAATCAAGGGGACAGTGCAGAACTGGGCAGCATTTTGTCCCGTATCTTTAAAAATTTGCAGGTAAGTCAGAAAAGAACAGGTGCACACAGTGCTTTAGCCTTACTTTAGTGCAGGAAAGGCTGGAACCCTCGTGGTTTTGATGAAGAGTTTGCTAAGAAGAGGAGTTGGTTCAATCCTTTCAAAGTAAAGGCAAATGCATAGTACATTAAAGGTCAAACCTTCAAAAGTCCCAGGAAAAGGAAATGAAAACACAATGGATTTTTCTCCACCAAGTTGTTTTAATTCCCTTTATAGGAGTTGTTTGTATCAAACTGTTTGTAGCTAGCCCATAGAATGCCTCTACTTATGTTCATCTCCTCGTGGGGACAGAGATTACGAACTCAACACACCTAACCAGAAAGTTGGTGGCTGGAACCTACAAATTGCTGCTTGAGAGAAACATGTGACAGTCTGTTTCTATAAAGATGACAACCTTTGAAGCATATAACTTTCCTCTAGTTCTTCAATGCTTCCTCCTTCCCACTATCATGATCCCAATTCTACCTTACAAATCGGCTAGACCAGAGGATATACACTGGCACAGATATGAGCTGGAAACATAGGGAATCCAGGACAGATGATCCCATTGGGACCAATGATGAGAGTGGCGGTACCAGAAGTAGGGAGGAAAGGCGAGGTAGAATGGGGAGCCAATTATAAAGACCTACATATAACCTCCTCCATGGGGTACAGATAATGGGGAAGTGGGTGAAGAGAGACACCAGACAGTGTAACATATGACAAAGCAAAAATAATTTATAAATTATCAAGGGCTTATGGGAGGGGGGGTTGCGAGGAGGGAGGGGAAAAATGAGGAGCTGATGCCAAAGGCTTAGAGAGAAAGCACATGTTATGAGAATGGTGAGAGCAGCGGATGTACAGATGTGCTTGGCACAGAATGAACTTATGTATGGATTGTGATGAGTTGTATGAGTCCCCAATAAAAGGATTGAAAAAAAAGATGACAGCCTTGTAAAACCCGTGGGGCAGTTCTACTCTCTGCTCAAGGGCTGCCAGGAGTCAGAGTCCAAATTATAAGTTTGTGTTTGTGTGTGTGTGTGTTTTTTAACTACTTACCAGAATTAGGGACATTTTTACAAGAATCACCTAGTTTTATCATTACAGAGACCCTATGAGAAAAGTATTATAATTCTTTCCCTTTTGTCTTCAGGAAAGTCTCAGGGTGACACCAGCAGCTTGTGCTCCACAGCGAACCTAAAACTTAGTTACTGGTTTGAACTCACCAAATGGCTCCGCAGAAGAAAGACTTGGCCATCAACTTCCGTAAAAGTTACAGCCAAGGGGCAGTTCTTCTCCGTAACACACAAGTTCCCATGAGTCAGACTCTAATTGGAATCAACTCAATAGAAACAGGCTGTCGTTGGAGGGAAAGCAACTTGTTCCCAGGAATCATGTCTGGTGAACCAGAATCAGGACCAGTTCGTGCAGATCCAAAGGCCGTGTCCCTGCCTCCCCCCCACCTCATTAACCCTGCTTCACCAGCTACATTGCATCGTGATGTTATGACATAAACACATTGCAAACTAGACAGCTCAACTCATTGACTTTGCTGCGAGTGATTCCTGGTGGTTTGTGTTGCATGTGACAGATTGGTCTTGCTATTGTTTATCCCCTGCCCCCACCCTGTATTAGAGAGACGCTTTATGAAGTTGTCAATTATAACTTCAGGATCATAAATAGAAGGGAATTTTCTCTGTCTGGATTTTTAAAGAGTTTTTCTTCAAAAAGGCCCCCTTGGTTGAGCAAATGCAGAGCCTTCTTTTTATTTTCAACAAGGGGGCTGAAAAAAAGTGGACACAACCTTTCATGTCAGTGGTGTTTACCAGATGGCTCTAGACGGTAGACAGAATGGATGAGGTCGAAGTCGTTTGGGGAAGATCTTAGTGAACAGGAACGGTTGGTGAGACAAGTATTGTGCCTAGAATGTTGCCGTCACGTATTGTTTATTTGTTTTTAAGTGAAGAGGATTGCTTTCTTGGGTAATAGAAAGATAAACAGAAGGTAGGGAATGCCCTCAGGACTGAAATGAAGAAGTAGTGCTTTAATGGAAACAGCTGTACAAGATGCTTTTTTAGAGCCCTGTTTATGATCACTCCTTTTGGGACATGAAGAAAGGAAAGCAGATGCCAACATGTGGAATATTTTACAGAAAGTAGTTCATGATGATGTTGTCTGGAAAAGAAGGAGACGTAAAAGAGATACGGTTTCATGTGGAATGTAAGATGAGTCAAGGATAATTTGGCATTGGGTAGCAAGAGCTGGCCACACAGATTACTGAATCAATGCCAATTAGGGAAGGGGGAGTTGTGAGGAACCAGTCCTGCTCATAGGGACAGTGTGTGTTCCAGTGTTGGCGCTTAAAAAAGGAGGGTACCTAGTTGGAGGTGGGCTTTTTACAGTAATTTCTAATGAGTTGTAACTTGACCAGCGGTGGGATTCAGATAATTTAACAAATGGTTTGCTGCCCTAATGACATATATAAGTAATATATAAATATATTACTTAAAATATACATAGATATGTAGTTTATTATTTCTTACACCTAAATACTTAAATAAGAACACTGAAAGAGGTCACAAAACTAGATTATAATAAAGTGGGTTATGCATTGGACTGCTAACCAAAAGCTTGGTTGTTCAAACCCACCAGCACCTGTGAAGGTGAAAAATTAGGGTTTCTGCTCCTGAAAAGATGTACAGCTAAGTCCACATGGAAGAAACACTCCAACTTTTGTGATCCAAGGATTTGTAAATAATAAAATCCAAATGGTGTCAGGGCTTACATTGCAAACACCCAGGTGTGGAAGGCTATGGTCCACAATGGAAGTCCCAAATCCACTTGCAGGATCCATACATGGATTAAACCTATGGTGAATTCCCTCTGATCCTCATCCAGGGATGTGACTAGCCTTGCTATCAGATAGAGAACATTGAAAACTCAACTATGGCAGATGTAGTTAGGACATCTTTGCCATCACGAAAGAGTTCAATCAATTACTGCAAGATCCAAATGCAATGTGCCTTGATTTGTCTGAAAATATCCAATCATTCCAAATGAAACTGCAGCTTTGGTCAAAAAAAAGTGGGTGAAAATAAAATTTACATGTTGCCTACTTTATCTACTTTCTTTGAGGAACATGATATTGAAACAGATAAAAGGACAATGATGATAATTTCTGTGAAAGAATACTTGCACATGCTTGCAGACGAAATTTCATCATACTTTCCAAATCTGCCTGACACTCCATTTGCACTTGTCAGAAGCCCATTCACAATCAAAGTTGAAGATGTTCCTGAGACAGCACAAGAGGAGTTCATTATTAACAGAGGAGAATGTATTAACAATGATGCAGTGAGAATTGATTTCTCTACAATGCCAGTTACAAAATTCTGAATCAAGTGTTTGCAGCCATATCCTGTTCTGTCTGAGGCTGTGTTGCATCTTCTTCTTCCACTTCTAACAACATATCTTTGTGAAACAGGGTTTTCCAGCTTGCTGCTTATCAAGTCTAAATACAGAAGTAGATTTATTGTGGAAGATGATCTTCATTGTGCTCTTGTAAGACTGCCCCGAGAATTTCTGATCTAGTGAGAAAGAAGCTATCTCAACCTTTGCAGTGACATGGACTTTTTTTTTGCATAAATGTTGTAGTAGAGTTTACTGTTATTACATTGAGACTACTATCCATGCTACACCATGCTTTAAGACAAAATTTCATTCACTTGTAATTAGAAATAAATAGTTCACAATATATCATTACATATTGTTTTTATTAATCACTATGCTTTAATTACTTTCAATTTGTAACAGTGAAAATACATCCTGCATACCAGATATTTACATTATGACTCATAGCAGCAGCAGCAAAATTATAGCTATGAAACAGCAATGAAAATAGTTTTATGGTTGGGGGTCACCCCAGTGAGAAGAACTGTATTAAAGGGTTATGGCATTAGGAAGGTTGAGAACCACTAGTCTAGAGCAATTGTTTGTTTGTGGTGGACATCATGTTTGGCAAAGTGGAGGTCCAGCAAAGGTGAGGGATCCCTTCAATGAAATGGATTTACACAGTGGAATCAACCATGAAGATGGCACAGGATGAACAATATCTTCTATTATCTATGCGTCACCAAGAACCAGAATCAACTCAAAGTCAACTGACAACAACAGATTCACCAATGTCAATCCAAAAGTTACAATTTACACTTGACTCACTTTATCCCTTCATCCTAGTAAGGCCATAACAGTGTGGGACTCATATGAGATTCACCTGAAAAGGCTCTCTCTTTTCCTCCCTTCCCATTCTGATATACAACTAGTGGTTATCAAAGGAGCACATTAAAAAATATGCTCTAGAAGATTGCAATATGTATTCATTCTTCCCATCTTCTTGAAGAAGTTAGAAACTGGACATATTGTAGCATTCCTACAGTGAGGCTGGACCTGTGCTCTTAGACACTGATGAAAGGTGTAGTTTGACGAGTCAGGATAGATATAGATGTACCTGTTCTCACTGTGGAACTGTGTAGGGGCAGGAAAGAAGGAAGATAATATTCCCTTTTCTGGATACCACCCTCTTCGGATGGTGTGGAAATTATACTCATCCAAATGAAGGGCTCATACACCAGAAACTGTGTCTTAGAGGTTAGTTTGTTGATGCAGCTGGCACAGACATTCTGAGAAGAAAAAACTAGTAGAGTGTTGTTTCACGTAACAATAAAGTTTCTGTACCTACCTTTCAACCATCCCATCAACCTAGAGACTTTCAACAGAAAACCTTCTCAAAGAAGGGAAAATTAGAAATATTAAACCAAAGCAATGAAATTATACAAAGTGAAAACATTTGGATTGAATGTTACATGGAAAAAATTATGCATCAATTAATCTCCTGGGTGTTTGGAATCTTTTGCTTAAATACTAGTTGTTCACTGGGGTTTTTCTCCCCCACTGAGCTTCTCGACTTTCAGACACCCAACCTATTTCCTGTCATGTCATCATAAGACATCCTATGTCATTTTTTTCTCATCAGGTAGATGATGAAACAAATCTTATTTCTTTCCTGAAATGTTCTTATGAGCAGGTGTCCTTTACATCTTACATTCTCCTGTGTGTCAGTTTCTTGGTACAGAGTCATAAAAAACTAAACCAGTGCTGTCAAGTTGATTCTGACTCATGTTGACCCCACATCTGTCAGGGTACAGCTGCGCTCCTTAGGCTTTTCAGTGACAGATTTTTTTAGAAATAGATCAACAAGCTTTAAAAAATATTACTAAAAGATCATTTTATTGGGTGTGCTTACAACTCTTACAACATCCATACATCAATTATATCAAGCATATTTGTACATTTGTTGCCATCATTCTTTTCTAAACATTTACTTTCTATTTGAACCGTTGGTATCAGTTACTCTTTTTTCCTTCCCACTTCCACTCCCACCCTCATGACCCTTTGATAGATTACAAATTATTATTATTTTCATATCTGACTTCAGCCACTGTCTCCCTTCCCCCACCGTTTCTGTTGTTCATCCCCAGAGTGGGGGTGTGTGTCAGTATGTGTCCATCATTGGCATTGGTTCCCCCTTCTTCCCTTCCACTTCCCCACTTCCTCCTAACCTCCTATTGTTGCTACTCCAATTTCTGTTCGTGGATTCTGTGTGCTGTGAGCTCTTACATGGACCTGTGTACATGCTGTACTCTAGTCTGAAGTGAGAGGAAGCACTGGGTTCATGATAGTGGGAGTTAGGAAGTTTCAAGGAATCAGAGAAATATTGTGTATTTCATTGGTACCACACTGCATCCTGGTTGACTCAACCCTTCCCAGTGACCCCTCTGTGGGAGATGTCTCATTGTCTAGAGATGGGTCTTGGGTCTCTTCTCTGAACCCCCCTCATTCTCAGAAATATAGTTTTTATGTTTGTTTGTTTGTTTCCTTGCTCATTTGTTTGCTTGTTTTGGGTATGCTGATGCCTATCACCTGATCCTGTTGATACCTCATAATCTCGCAGGCTGGTGTGCTTCTTCCGTGTGGGCTTGGTACTTTTTGACTAGTTGGCCACTTGTTTAACTTCTAGGCTTTAAGAACCTAGGTGCTGTCTCTTTTGATAGCTGGGCACCACCTGCTTTCTTCACTACATTGACTTATGCACCCACTTTGTCTTCAGTGATCTTCCTGGGAGAGTGATCGTCACAGAATTCCAGGTTGTTAGAACTTGAGCAGAGGCCCAAAGTTTGTCCATTACCTCAATATGTTGCCATATAAATATATGTACATAGGCCAATACCTCTATTTTATGAATCAATGTATTGACATATGTGCAAACCCATGCTTACATCTCTATCCATAGCTTTGCTTTCTAGATCTTTCCTGTTTCCTTTTATCTCCCTCCTGTCCCACCATCATGCTTGCTCTACTCCCACATCTTAGAACTGTATTTGTTGGACCATAAGACACACTCCCTCCCCCTCAAAAGTGGGGGGAAAATAAGGGTGTGTCTTATGCTCCGAAATTGTGGTACCCCAGAACATTTGTTTATGATCCTATGTGCCTGCTTACTGTTTGCTGCTATTTACATGCTATGGATTGCTGTGTGCTTAGGGGAAGTCCTGCCTCTTGAAGTCTCAATGTCATTCAGGTCACATGATCAGCACAACACACACCTCCTGTCATTTGTTAATGAAGGTGATGATGGTTCTTAACACCACTGTTGAATTTACACTGTTAAATATTGATGTATTTTGCTTTATCTTAATACATATTTTAGTATACTGGTACTATTTGGTACCATCAGAATATTTTTTTCTTGTTTTCCTGCTCTAAAAACTGAATGTGTTTTATGGTTAGGTGCATCTTATGGTCCAAAAAATATGGCACTTCCTCTCAGGTAGATTGCTGTTTCCCCAACACCCCTCTACGTCTTCCTCATTGATTTTATTTCCCTAGTTTCTCCCTGTCGATGGCATATTTGCTCACCGCTCCCTTCCCTTACCTTTTCCTCCCCTCAGGTCTCTCTACGACCGTCGGTTCCATTGCTTTCTCCGTGAGCTTGTTTCCCATGCCTTTATTATATAAGTAAGTAAAACCAACAATAACAGAGACAAAACAAAAAGAAAACAAAACACTGAATAAAAAAGAAAGAACACATTTGGAGAATGATAATGACAGTAGGTATGTGAAGGTGCTTGGCACAGTATATGTATTTATATATTGTGAAAAGCGAGGTATGAGCCCCTAATAAAATGACTTTTGAAAAAAAGAGAGAGAAAAAGATAATAACTAGGAAAACAAAAATGAGAAAAACACACATCAGTCCAGGTCTGTCTGCTGACTTTTATGGCTATATATCCCTACTGGTACGGAGGAATTCTGGAAACTTCCCCACGGAACCTGCAGTTTATTTTGGGGGCTCCCGGGGCTTTGTGGCTTTGCTTTACTCGCGTGGCTGGGCCTGCTTGGGGGGTGGGGTTCAGACTGGGTTCACTCCCTGTTTTGTGTCCCCAGTATCGTCCTCCGTCTCAGTGTGCTCCAGCGAGGGGTCATCAAGTGGTGAGTTGTTGTCGGCCTTACAGTTCTCTCTGTGACCAGGCTTTTCTTTTAAGAAACCTCTGGGTAGACATGAACTTTATAAAGATCATCCTGCATGTAGTCTTTTTAACCAAAACTGAGCGATTGAATTAAACCCAGTTCTTGATAAATTAAACTGGCCTTATAAGTTGCAACCACTTGATGACATTAGGTTTGTTTTTTTTTTTTGGGGGGGGGGATGTGGGGCAGGGGGCCTTGACCTTCACCTCTTATGTAATTTTCCCTGACAATCAAGACAGTTTCACTTGAACAAGCAGTTTCTAATGAAAGAACTTTCGTGTTAATTCTTATTAATAGCCCTAGCCTTAAGTAATATTTTATGTCAACCTAGACAATCTTATAACCTATACTGAAAACCCAGGCATAAAATCATCAGCAGACAACCGATCTTTGATATCAAATGGGAAGCAGATGCCCTCTTCAAAAAGCGTTGCTGGGAAAAAATGGATATCTATGTACAGAAAAATGGAGCAACACCCTTATCTCACTTCATGCACAGGAATAAACTCAAGGTGAATCACAGACCTCGAGGTAAAACCCCAAACTATTAGGGCCATCAATGAGGGAATTGGGACAAACCTGAGAACTTTGGCACAAGGAATACATAAGCTATCAGAAATAGGGAAGGACACAAATACAGATGAGTCACAATTGACACATGGGATATACTGAAGATAAAACACCTGTGTATATCAAAATAATTCACCAAAAGAGTAATAATAGAGGCCGCTGACTGGGAAAACATCTTTAGCAATGACACATCAGATAAAGGGCTTATTACTAAAATCTGAAATATTCCACTAGCTTCCAAAAAGAAAAAGAAAAAAACTAATTGCCGACTGAGGAGGTAGGCAAAGAACCTGAACAGGAGTTTCACAAAAGCAAAAATCAGAATGGCCATGCAAGAAAATGTTCCTGATCAGTAGCCATAGAGAAATGCAAATTAAAATAACAATGAGATACCACTTAACACCTTCAAAGATAACCCAATTCAAAAAATCAGAAAACAACAAGTGTTGGAGGGTCTGTGGGGAGACAGGAACACTCATCCACTGCTGGTGGACCTGTAGGTATGTACATCCACTATGGAAATCGATTTGGCGATATCTAAAACAGACAGAAATTGAGCTACCATACTGACCCAGCAATCCCCCTTGTGGGCATATATCAGGAAGAGGCAAGAAACAAACCACAGCCAGACATCTGTGCTCCAATGTTCATCATGGCACAGTACACAATTGCATGGAGTTGGAAACAACCCAAATTTCCAGCAATAGATGAATGAATTAAAAAAAAATCTGTGGGACATATATAATGGAGTACTATGCATCCCTGAAAAAGCAGCAATGCATGCATGAAGCACATCCCCACATTGGAAGAACTGGAAGAAATTATGCTAAGTGAAGTAAGTCATCACAAAAAGACAAGTACAACATGAGTCCACTGAGGTAAGTTTAAAAAAGCAAAAGGAAAAGGCTACTGTAAACATACATCCCTGGGGTGAAGTCCAGGTAGTATGACAGGGGCCAGACCAAATCCAGAGATACATAGTAGCCAACTAAAAAGGGGGGAGGCCATGGGTAGTGGGAAAATGGGATACTAACCCACCCAAGAACAGGGTTTGTTTATTTCTCACAGGGAAAGAGGGACCAGACTTGAAGCCAGTGCTCCAAGACATAAACGCAACATACCAGCATGAAACCTGGAACAGATCGAGAGGTCTGAGGGGGTGGTACCAATCCCAACTATGTGGACAGTCCCACCTTTCCACAGAAGAATTCACTTTAGAGGATAGACTGAAACTATAGCTCAGGGAGAGGAACATGTCTGATCAGAGCAAACAGGAGCAAATGAAGGGGGAGGAAAAGAGAGTGGAGCACATCCTGGAGCACATCCTGGCTCACCAAGCCTTGAGGACATGAGGATGACATTCCTGCTCAGAGCAGCCAGTGCACAGAGAGGACCATAGGACCTGCCCCACTATGAGACACGATTTACTTCACTGACTCATAGTTCTATGAGGGACTGGAGACAGAGTGTGGGAATCGTGTCTGATCTGACCCCACCACACGGAGGTGAAGCACTAAGGGCATGTAACACAACAGGAAGGGGAGCAGAGCAATGAAGTACACGGGGAATACCAAAAATGGACTTTGGGGCCAGGGCACTGTACCCCATCAGACTTGACCAGAAAACACTCCTAGAGGTCAAGAAATAGACCTTTAACTATTTATAGAATTTTCTCCCTTTTTTGGGTCATTTTTGTTTTGTTTTCCCTTGTTATTTTGTCTTGCTCCATGTTGTTTTTGTGCCTATTTTTATCTTTGCGTGTCTATCTAAATAAGATGGGTGGGATAAACAATCTGGAGAAGTAAACCATGGGACTGATGATTCTGGGGTTACATGGGAGAGGGGGAAGCAGGGGAAAGCAAAAAGTTTGCTGGTGTTAACAAACCCAAGAACAAAGGAACAACAAGTGATCTAAAATTGTTGGCGAGGAGGATTTTGAGGCCTGGTAGGGCTTGATCAAGAGCAATATAACTGAGATGAATTACTGAAGCCCAAATAAAGGTTGAACATAGTAGTAAGACAAGAGGAAAGTAAAAGGAAAGAACTAGGAGTCAATGTGCTTTTATAGAGGTCTAAATACAGGCCTGTACATATGTAAATATGTTTATATATGCTGTTGAAGAAATAGATATTTGTACATATATTTATAAGTTTAGTATTAAGTAGGACATTGGGTCTCTACTCAAGCACTCCCTCAATCCAAGAACACTTTGTTCTATTAACCTGGCATTCCATGATGCTCACCTTCCTGACACAATCACTGAAGACAAAGCACCACATAAGGAAATGTGGTAAAGAAAGCTGATGTTGCCTGACTAGTAAAAGATAAAGCATCCGGGATCTTTTTTTTTTTTTTGCTTCCAGGATCTTAAAGGCTTGAAGGTAAACAAGCAGCCAGCTAGATCAGAAGCAACAAAGCCCACATAGAAGAAGCACATCAGCCTGTACGATCATGAGGTGTTGATAGAATCAGGTATGAGGCATCAAAGAGAAAAAAAATCATATTATTGTGAATGAGGGGGCGTGTGGAGTGGAGACCCAAAGCCTATCTGTTGGCAACTGGATCTCTCCTTACAGAAGGGTCATGGGGAGGAGATGAGCCAGTCAGGGTGCAGTATAGCACCAATAAAACATACGACTTTCCTGTAGTTCTTTAATCCTTCCTCCCTGCCCCACCCATCATCATGACCTCACTTGTAACTTACACATCTGGCTAGACTGGAGCATGTATATGGGCACAGAAAAGATCTGGAAATCTAGGGAATCCAGGACAGAAATCCCCCTCAGGATTAATAGTGAGAGCAGTGGTACCAGAAGGGGAAGGGAAATGTGGGGGGAGGAAGAGGGAACCAATCCCTGGAAAAGGATATCAAGCTGGGTAAAGCAGAAGGAGAGGAAGGTCCTCAAGGAGATGGATTCACATTGTGGCGGCAACAATGGGCTCTAACACAGGAACAATTATGATGACAACACAGGACCTGACGGTGTTTCGTTTTGTTATACATAAGGTTACTATGGGTCAGAACCAACTTGATGACACCTAACGACAAGAACAACACGGGCAAAACATCGAATGATGCAAGGAGCACTCAAATACCATGGGAGGGCTATAGAGTCGCCATCCCCAAATTAATGATTGACATTCAAGCATTTCAAGATGGAGCATAGGCCCAGGACCCAATGACATTCGAGGAACAAGTCATTTAAAACACAGGAATGAAAGCATTAGTGAGGGGAGGCTGTAGGGATTGGTAGAACATCAGTAGAAATCTTTCAACAAATTGGATCGGTGCAGCACAAGAAATCCGTGTCTATGCCAAGATATGTGGAACACAGCTATCTGATCAACTGCTGGAAGAGAGCCTTATTTGTGCCCAGTCCAAAGGAAGGTGTCTCAACAGAATGTGGAAACTACTGAACAATATAATTACTATCGCAAACAAGTACAATTTTGCTAAAAATATCTTTAAGATGATTCCAGCAGCACATCGACAGGGGGCTGCCAGAAATTCAAGCTGAATTTAGAAGATGTGTCATGAGGGATATTGCAGATGTCAGATGAATCTTGGCAGGAAACAGAATTTACCAGAAAGATGTTTGCTTTAGTTTTATTGCCTATGTGAAGACATTTGACTGAGTGGATAATAACAAACTATGGAAAATATTGCAAAGAACGAGGCTGCCAGAACATTTCGTTGCACTCATGGGAAACCTGTCCATAGACCAAGAGACAACTGGTATATGTACAAAACAAAGGGGATACTGCATGTTTTCAAATCAGAAAAGATGTACCTAAGGGCTGTGTCTTTCCTTATTCAATCGAAATGATGAATGCATCATCTGAGGAGCTGAATGACATGAAGAAGAACATGGCATCAGGATTGGCGGGGGACTTTAGAAACCTGCCATCTGCAGATGAGCCAGCCTTGATTGCTGAAAGCCAGGAGGACTTGATGCCCTTTCTGATGAGGGTCATGGATGACAACCTTCAGTACGATTGCAACTCAATGAAAAGAGAAAAAAAGTCTCACAACTGGATCAGCAGACAGCCTCCTTATAGATGGAGAAAAGCTGAAAGTGGTGAAGGATTTCATTCTACTGGGATCTGCAATCACTGCTCGTGGAAGCAGCAGTCACTGAGCAAATCTGCAAGAGATCTCTTTCAAGTGTTGGAAAGAAAGCATGTCAGTTTAAGAAGTAAAGTGTTCCTGACCCAAGCCATGGTGTTTCCAATCGCCTCGTAGGCATGTAAAAGCTCAAGGATGAGTGAGTTAGATCACAGAAGAATTGATGCACTTGAATGAAGGTATTGGTGAGGAATATCGAAAGTAATATGAACTGTCAGAAGAACAAATTAATCAGCTGGGAGGAAGTGCGGCCAGATAGTAGTGAGGATGACAAGACTTCCTCTCATGTATTTAGGATATGTTATCTGGCTAGACTACCCCTGGAAAGACACTTGCATGGTAAAGTAGAGGGACATACAAGGAAGACCCCGAGATGAGGTAGACTGACATAGTGGCTGCAACAATGGGCTCAACAAGGATTGTGAACATGGTGCCTGAAAGGCAGTGTGGCACATAAGGTTGCTGTGACAGCACCTAACAGCAATGCTGACAGATGAATGACTGAATGAATGGGGGACTGATGAGTTCATGATCCTGGTGGTACAGCAGTCATGCCTTGAAATGGTGATTTGGTGCATATAGATCCCACAGAGGTTTTCCAGGCAGAAAGTAGCAGAAAGAGAAGCAGCAGAAAGAAATAGAATGAAAAAAGAAGAGAGAAAGAGAGATTCAAGAATCCTTTGAAAAGAACTATAACACATCAAAGGCTGCGAGAGTCCGGGTAAACCAGAGAAACAAATTCATAGACACACATATGGATATAAGGTAATGGTTTGTATACAAAAGGAATGAAACATTGAGAAAGCATCCCAACCCAGTCCAGTTCAAAGTCATAAGTTCGATATTAGCTCATATGTCTGATATCAGTCTATAAAGTCTCCTTCTGACTCACAAAGTCACAGGCCAGTGGGTGCAGAGTCCCGGCGCTGGCAGGGGTCCCCTCAGAGCTCCACGTTTCCAGGGCTCAGGGTCCATCAACAGCATTCGGTGGTGGTAGAAGCAACTCAGTGCTGGCAGGGGTCTTCACATGGCTTCTCCAGTGTCAGAGGTCTGGTTCCATCAGGGTAAGGTCATGTGGCTTCTCCTCTGGCTCCTTCAGCTCCTTGGACACTGCCATCTTTTCTTGCCCATAATTTATCATCTCTGAAACTAACTCCCAACAGCTGGGGAGATGGCTTCTCATCTTCATGAGGGAAATATCGCGAGATTTCCCAGAAGTCTCAGGAGAAAGCCATGCCCACACGGAGGCCTCATTGGCTATTCAATGGCTATCTCCAGATGAACAGGCTAGACTCCCCCCCCCCATACATCTCAATCATGAAATTAACATAAGCACATGACCGCCACATAGGTTACAACATGAGAGACAGAAGTCCCACAGGGGCCCAGCGGCAGAATCTGTGGTGACAGATGATAGGGCCAAGCACAGCCTGTCCTGAGGAGGCAGAGAGACCTGTCTGGAGGTGCCCAAGAGGAGGACTGCAGGACTTGCAGGAGTGGTGCATGGCAGAGAGAAGGGACTGCTTGCTTGTCTGGCTGAGAAGAGATGTGAGAGGCTATGTATGGAAGAAGGGAGACTTTTGTCTATATGCTCCTGACCCAGAACTGTACCCCGTTCTTTACTGAAACACTGAACTCTGTGTCTCAGGAGCCCTGGAGGCACAGTGGCAATGCATTGGGCTGCTAACAACAAGGTCAGCAGTGTGAAACCAATAGCCCTGCAGGGGAAACATAGGTCTCCTTCTGCAAAGAGTGACGTGGAAACTCGTGAGGGTGCTTCTGCCCTGTCCTATAGGGTGCTATGCATTGGAACAGACTCAACTACTGTGAGTTAGAGTTGCTTTTTTGGTATCTGTAAGCATGGGCTGTGATTTCTGTACAGCCATTGAAATGGATTTTCAGACTCAGCAAAGACGTGGAGAGCACTGTGCAAGGCGGGGAGGCTGGTATCGGAATTGGTGCACAGGTTGGAGGGTGGAGGCCTGCCTGACCTTCATTTCATAGGGATCCGATTTGGGCTGGTCATTATCCCCCAGCTCCGTACACTCCCCTCAAAGTGAGACAAGTTCTGATACAACCACAACTACAGTTTCTCAACAGCTATAGAAGCCCTTGTAAAAACCAACATGGCGTGTGATTTGTTCTCTTAGGTGCGTTATGCCTCAGCAGGGTAGGTTGAATCTAAAGATCCACTTTTGAGCTTGAGTCAATCACTTAATCTCTGTGACTTTAACTTTCTTTATCTGTTTTAAAAAGAAAAGACGATCAACAACATGATGCCAACATTCCTGCCATTTCCATTTCCTGCTCGACTCTAGGGGAACAAGACTTGTAGACTAGGATCATAAAGGTATGTGCTCATCTTTTTATAGATGGCGAAGGATGTTAGAGTAGTGGGACCTTGGGAATGGAGGAGAGTAAATATCATTCTGTTTCAGTATCATGGGGCACCACTCAACCCTGCAGCGCTGTTTGCTGTTAATAAAGGTGCAAATAAATAAAATAAAGGTGCAAATGCAAGAAATAGTGACAGAGTCGGAGCTGAAGTCATGACGCCATCTCTGAATTAATTGGGCTGGACCTTAGCAGAATTTCTCAGAAACTAAGCACCTGGAAGAGAGATCTAGAAATCTAATTATATAGTCCCTTACAGTCAGAGATGCTAAAATGGAAAATTATCTCCTGATCTCTTCTTTTTATTATTATGCGTATGTTACAGCTTTCTTCTTACTCCACCCTTCCCCACTCAGTCCATCAAGATTACCTTCCTTCCTGCAAGCATGTTATTTTCTTCACAATAACCGTTCACTTTCCGAATCGCCACATTCATTCAAAAATCCTTCCAACTCATTGCCGCCGAGTCGATTCTGACTCATGGTGATCCCATAGGTCAGGATAGAACTGTCTTTCTCCTTGTGGACCCGAGCAAGACAAAATCCTTGACAACTTTAATCTTTTCTTCACTTATCATGATATTATCTATTGGTCCAGTTATAAAGATTTTCATTTTCTTTGCATTGAGTTATAATCCATACTGAAGACTGCAATTCTTCATCTTCACCAGCAACTGCTACACGTTCTCCTCACTTTCAGCAATCAAGGTTGTGTTAGT